>CM033472.1:118676270-118880807 GCA_019447015.1 Hymenochirus boettgeri
CCCATATTATATTCTACATTAGTGTTGCTTAAAACATATTTCTATTGATATATTCACCCCTTTCTTCATGCTCAAATTCTTACACCTACCCACTTGTGCACTGTCTGGAAAAAGGCTGCCACTATTGCCACACAGCATGGCAGCTCCACACTCTGTCCTGCCTATATCCATATTTCTATCTCAGATTGTAGTTCCACACACCATCTCTATCCTGTCTATATCCTGATAATAGAGATGGTGTGCTGCAATGTGATAGACAAAAAGATAGAAATTTGGATATGGGCAGGATAGGGATGGTGTGAAGTTGCCATACTGCTATATAAGACACAATCTCTATCCTGCTTATATCCATATCTCCATCTCAGTGTGGAGCTGCCATAGTGCTATGTGACAGAGATGGAGATATGTATATAGGCAGGATAGAGATGCTGTGGAGCTGCCATGCTGCCCCCATGGGGTAGGTAATATAGCCCAGTAGCCCTATTAGGCTATTACCTACCCCATGTGCAGTACATGCCTTATTGGCAGAATGCAAACAAGGCATGCTGGGAGTTGTAGTTTCTTAACATGGGAAGTTACAAGGTTTTCCATCACTGCTATATAGGTTCTGGCCCCAGCAGCCCCATAGAGGAAGTTTATCAGTCCCTGTACACAGCAGTGAGACAGAGGGTAACAATGCCCCACATGGACTCTCACAATCAGAAATGGGATCAGCATAACTTACAGTTACTCCCTCCTGCTCTCTATGGAGATCACAGCACAGGAGATACAAGTTATGGGGAGGGGCGGGAGGGGGTGGATCCACATAGACAGAAACACCCTGTTTGTCTTCTCTATCTAGGAATGGAGTTCGCCACCTAGTGGCTGAATTCAGTATTGCAGAATTTTTTTTCCAACTTCCTTTCACTCTCTGGGCCCCTTTCAAGTCCGGGCCCCATACAGGAGTACCCCCTGTACCCCCCTGATGGCGGCCCTGAGTACAGTTTACGATCTCTCTCTTTGTGACCCATCATCAATCAGTGAAAGCTATTAAAGGGCATGTACACTCTAAATAAAAACGTTTGCCAGGTAATAGAATACTGCCCCCCAGCCCCAACCACTATAAAATTAATTTAAGAAAGTCCCCAGTTCTTTAATTACCTTCCCTCTCTCCTCCGGCGCCCGGCCCGGCCTTCTGCTTGCGAGACACTGCAAGCTGGGGGCGGGACCGGCAGCCGCGTCCGTGATTGGCTGAGGGGCAGCCAATCACGGACGTGGCTGCCGGCTTCTCAGAATGCCGGGGGAGCGAGGGAAGGTAAGTACAGTTCTGGGGACTTTCTAAAAATAATTTTTATGCGGTTGGGGCTGGGAGAACATATTTTATTAGGTGTCCAAGGGGTTTTATGGTAGGGGGAGTGATAGCAAAACGGGAGGGAGAGGGAGGGGGAGAAGGGCTGCAGTACGCATGCCAAACTTCTCCCGGATGCCAGGTAGGAGGCAGAGTCCTATATGGACTTTGCTATCCTCCTGGTGGGCAGTTTTTGTGACTTTGGGGGGGACTACAGGAGAACCATATGGAGCTGGGATGTGAGGTAAGGAAATTAAAACTACACAATGGGGCCATAGTGGGGGGGATTATAGTTTTGGGGGTGGCACTGCCTTTAAGAAGGGGGTCAAGTGCAGCCTTAATCTACCATCAAAGCTACCCTCTTCCCCCTGCTAATGCTCTTATCTCTATGTTTATTACAGCAGGGAGGGGGGATCACGTCACAGGGATTTGATTGACAGTCCAGTAGAAGTAGAGAAGTCAATCATGTATTCTTCTAACTGGTGTCTCCCAGGACAGAGACGGAATCTGAAAAAAGTGAAGACACTCTGGGGGTTGCGTCTTTACCTCTATGAGCTCATTTTAGGTTCTGTTTCCCCAAATCTGAAGCTGACATTTCCCTTGCCTGTCAGTACATTTGGCTTGATTACATTGTCAGCACCTGTGTGATTTCCACTCCCACCTCTTAACCATTATGATGTAGGAATATATTAAATCATCAATATTCAAATTGGTGGTGCAGCTGATTAACCCTTTCCTAGTAGCAGTGTTGTAGTGTGATGTATATAGGTCTGGGTATCTAGTGTGTCCGGATCTAAATAATGTTTGTCTCACCTTTGGCTTTCACGCCACCAAATCCGATATATAAACAATAAATTGCAGGTGAAACATACAAAGACACAGGTCTGTAGCTGTGAATATTGCAAGTTTATTGCAAAACACGCGTGCTACATGTTTCAGACCCACTCTGAAACATGTATGTTTCACCTGCAATGTATAGTTTAAGTGTTGGAGGGCCATATTCAAAAACTTGCGATACCGCGGGTTTTCGTTTCTGTACGACTGTGGCAGTAGTATACCATAACATGGTAATAAACTTCCGTAATGATATTCTACGAGCAGTCATAGATTTGTGTTTGCTATCGTACATTTACAAGATTTCGGATAGCAATCATAATTTAACGATCGCTAAAGAAGGCGATGCACACACTGTTAATAATATGGCCTGTAATGTGAGGTCTCAGCTCTCCATGTCAGCTGCAGCAATATTAGTGAAAAGTGTAGCTTCTTAAAGGGAATGTTGGAGGGTAGGAAGAGTTTGTTTCTATAGAAATCACATGGTGTAGAACTGTAGGGGGAGGATATTGAAGTGAACCTGATCTTAGCACAGCTCTGTGCAATGCTTTTCTCATCAGTGTACCTTATAAAAAGGGAATATTGGAGGGTAGGAAGAGTGTTTTTATAGAAACCACATGGTGCAGAACTGTAGGGGGATGAAAGTGAAGTGAACCTGATCTTAGCACAGCTCTGTGCAATGCATTTCTCATCAGTATACCTTATTAAAGGGAATGTTGAAGGGTATGAAGAGTGTGTTTTTAATTCAGCTGTCTGTATAAAAACCACAAACTGTAGTACAGAGCTAAGCTAAGAAATGCATTGCACAGAGAAATGCAGGGTCATTATATTATCCTCCACCTGCAGCACTGCACCATGTTCTTTAAGGCCAAGACCACACTACAACGCATCAAATCGCGCACACAACCGCGAGCGTTATCGCTTGTGATTGTGTGCGCGATTCTCGTGCATTTTGCATTTGCGCGTGTATTTTGAGAATGCGATTTTGGCTTTTTCTGTTATGGAAACGCATGCGTTAACGCACCAAAAATGGTGAATGCATGCGTTACCAAAACGCGAACGGACGCACTATCACATGTGCTTTGGAAATCGCGGGAATTTTCTAGCCCTAAGTGTATGTATTAAAGGGGAATGTTGGAGGGTATACCACTTGCAGCTCTACACCATATTGTTTCTATAAAAGTACATATTAATAGGAATTATTGGAGGGAATGCCAATTAAAGGGGTACTGCAAACATGTTATGTAAAATTAATGTAGCATGTGGGCTGCCTGTGGGAAGATTTGCATAATCAAAACCACTCTTCCAACTAGGGTTCCCACCTTTGCCTTTAAGACCCGAACACATATCCAGGCCTATGTATTAAAAGTTTTTATCATCAAAAATGGTGCAAATTTTGCCCCAAGCAATTAGACTTTAAGAACTTTTATTACATAGGCCTGATAATATCTACACAACAAAAGGTTGTTAGTATTTTCTTGAGAAGCATGATGCAGGCTGATACAGTTTGTATTTAATGCAATGGTACTTAGCACTAAACATGTACATTTAATACGTGTTTGGGTCTTAAAGGCGGCCTGTAAAGTGCATTGCACAGAGCTGTGATAAGACCATGTTCAAGTCAATATGCTGCGCCTGCAGCTCTGAGCTGTACCTTGTAAAGTGGTCAGTTCAATTCTACTGGGGTTGCCACCTTTCCCTTTAAGACTCAAACTCTTAGGGCTACTCCCACTAGAAAGTTTTGGATTGCGGTTTGCGATCTGATTGTGCTAGTGGGAGTGCAGGCATGTAATAGCCTATGGGACTAGCCCCACTACATGCAATGCGTTTCAGTGTGCTATTGGCGATCACCATTTTTGGTCTATATTGCATGCCCTCTGCTAGGATCCAATTGTGGAAGCGCAACACCCATGCACAGAAGCGAGCACGATCATTATTGCAAACGTGCATCCTCCCTTGCACTTAAGTGGGGCCACAGCCTCAGGAAATTGACCTGCTGCAAAGCTAAGTTCCATTGCATTAAATACATGCTGTATGGCTAAACTGAAATCAATGCAGCTTGCATTACACTTCTAAGGGCTAGACCACACAAGCGCGTTTTTCAGGCAATTGCGATTTTCCAATTGTTAGAAATCACAGAACCCACCAAAAACGCATATAAATGCATATAAATGGCATGCGATTGTTTGTGCAATTCAGGTGCGTTGCAGTGTGGCTGTGCCCTAAATGTACATTGCAGCAATAAGCACACTAATATAAATGGCAGAGAGCAGAAATAAACACATACAAAGACACACAGGCTCATTTACCCAGATCCGATATCGCTGTGGGTATATGTCCTGTTTGTGATTCAATATCACGTTTGCTAATGTGGGTAAATCCCGGTAAGGATTTACCCACATTCGTGGGTAAATCCCGGTTAGGGATTTACACACGGTGGGATTTTTAAAAAATTTTCAAATCCTGTGCTAAAACTAGCGCAAACTCGATATTGAATTGCGAGCGTCGGATGCCCGGTTGATTTTTGCATAACACCCGCATCCAACGCTAACTGGTAGCTAACCAGCTAGCATGACTTTAAATCAATTTATATCTGCCCAGCAAGTCTGGGTAAATGAGCCTGACAGTCTCTTGCAGAAATGCTCACAAATATAAAGGGTTAACAAGTTGCTTCCTAAATACATATAAAAGGGTTACACCTTCCCCCACTCTGTTTGAGCAGGAACATCTGCTAATAATATTCACTGCTATCTCTGATGATTGGCTGTGAGACACTGGCAGGTGGGGACTCTTGAGTTCAACTGTTACATGCAGCTTAGCATAAGGGGAGTGGGAAACAAACACAAGGTAGCTAGTTAGCATGTGCAGAAGGAGTTTTGGTACCTGGACCACCAGGAAGAGGCAACACTAGACGCTAGCCGTGACATCATAGATTGCCAGTACTCAGAAATGTTCTATAAACGATTTCTACACTAAGAGGCTGAATTCAGAGGTGAGAAACAAATGGTTTTACTAAGTGACAGTTATCGGGTCTGTGGAGCAGCCTTTGTATTTTGGGTTTAGTTCTCCTTTAAAGGGTATGTCCACCCTAAATTCAAAATTTTAATATGTGATCCCCCCTGGGCTCCCAGCCCCAACCGCATTAATTTTATTTTTAGAAAGCCCCCCAAACTCTACTTACCTCCCCTCTTTCCTGCGCCGCGCTCCCGGCCCTCTGCTTGCATTTCCTAGCACAGCACCAATCACGGCAGCCAATCACGGCAGCCAATCACGGACACGGCTGCCGGCAGCTCACTTCCGCGTTGGAAAGCGGAGAGGTAAGTAACAGATTTGGGAGCTTTCTAAAAATAAAATTTATGCGGTTGGGGCTGGGGGACATGGGGGAAGGCTGACATAAAGGGGTTTTAAGCTAGGGGGAGGGATAGCAGAACGGGAGGGAGAGGAGAGGGGGGGAGAAGAGCTGCAGTACGCATGCAAAAATCTACCGAGGCAAGGTAGGAGGCATAGCCCTGCTAGCCTCCTGGTGGGCAGTTTTTGGCACTTTGGGGGGGACTACAGGAGAACCCTATGGAGCTGGGGTGTGAGGTAAGGATTAAACTACACTACATGGTGGGGCCAGTAGTTGGGGGATTATAGTTTTGGGGGTGGACATGCCCTTTAACCAATATGATGTAGGAATATATTAAAGCAACAATATTTAAATTGCAGAAGTGTCTGGGTGGTGCAGAGAGAGATTCACTGATTAATACTTTTGTAGTAGCAGTGTTGTAGTGTGATATATATATAGGTCTGGGTATCTAGTGTGTCCAAATCTGAAATAATGTATCTCTCACCTACAGCTTCCAATCCACCAAATCCAAGCATAAGCAAATATATTGCAAATGAAACATACAAAGACACAGGACTAGGGTTGCCATCTTTGCCTTTAAGATCCAAAGACGTATGAAATCTACAAGACAAATGGCTAATTATAATTTCTATAAGAAGCATGATGCAGGCTACTTTATTTCATTTCAGTATAGTGAAGGTCTCTAGCTCTCCCTGTCAGCTGCAGCAATTTTAGTGGAAAGTGTGCTGCCTAATAACACCCAGAAGCAAACTAGAATATCTGTTGTATTCAATTAGATCAACTGACTTAAATGTAGTTCTTGAAGACGTTTCTCATCCCGACTGGCTTCCATTCAGAAGTTTCATTCTCATTCATTCTGAATTGAGAACGTCGGTGACTAGCAAAACGTCTTCAGAACTACATTTCAAGTCCATTATCTAATTGATACACAGATATCATACTGATAATAGAACCTCACAGCACACAACTAAGAAATTCCGGCTTCGCTCTTCTCTTCTGTGACGTGAGAACGTCGAAGGCAGAGCCCACAAGGAGCAGAGAGGGCCGTTACGTTACAGGGCAGTACAGCATAATTATGTCAATTAGACAATTCTGTCCACTCAATGCACCTCCATACAAGCTCTGCCCCCGGACCAGGTACATGCACGCGGTGCTCCCTCTCTCTCCAGTCCGGCACCGGCAAGCAATTTTTTTCCCCCTATATGTTAACTGCCGCTTCCTTGAGCCACAGACAGAGTGCCGTCCTGAGGGATTTTCTCACTTTGGCTCATTAGCAAGATGGCCCTGAGTGTGTACCTTCTTAAAGGGGAATGTTGGAGGGCAGGAAGAGTGTTTTTTGTTTATGCTGTATCTATAGAAACTGTAGGGGGGATATAGTGAAGTGAACCTGATCTTAAAGGGTATGTCCACCCTAAAAAAATTTTTTTGATCTAAGATTCCTCCTGGTCTCCCAGCCCCAACCGCTATATTATATTTTTAAGAAAGCTCCCAAACTCTACTTTCCTCCCCTCTTTCCTCCGCCGCACTCCCGCCCCTGCTTGCGAGAAAATGCAAGCAGAGGGACGGGACCGGCAGCCGCGCCTGTGATTGGCTGAGGCGCAGCCAATCACGACGTGGCTTGCCGCAGCTCCCTTCGCGGAGGAAAGAGGAGAGGTAAGTAAAGTTTGGGGAGCTTTCTTAAAATATAAATATAGCGGTTGGGGCTGGGGACCAGGGGGAATCTTACACATTAAGGGTTTAAAGGGAGGGAGGGAGAGGGGGGGAGGGAGAGGAGAAGGGCTGCATACACATGCCAAACTTCTCCCGGAGGCCGGTAGGAGGCAGAGTCCTATATGGACTCTGCTATCCTCCTGGGGGGGCAGTTTTTGGGACTTTGGGGGGGGACTACAGGAGAACCATATGGAGCTGGGATGTAAGGTAAGGATTAAACTACACTACATGGTGGGGCCAGTAGTTGGGGGGATTATAGTTTTGGGCGTGGACATGCCCTTTAAAACAGCTCGGTGCAATTTCTCATCAGTGTACCTTAGGGAATGTTGGAGAGTAGGAAGAATGTGTTTTTGTTTATGCTGTATATATAAAAACCACATAGTACAGAGCTGTAGGGGGAGGATAATGAAGTTAACCTGGTCTTACCACAGCTCTGTGCAATGCATTTCTTATTAGTGTACCTTAAGCTTTATACACACGTATCTATGCATGGCCATTTTAGCCAATAATTGTGCCATGTATGGGCACTTTGACGGCTGAAATAGCCGTTCGTTCAGGCCTGTTGCCTGATCCGTCAGATGGATCTTCAACAAGCGCTGAATGAACGGATGTTTCAGCCGTCAAAGTGCCCATACACGGCCGTGCATACACATCATGTGTTGCAGGTCGGACCCTGCGATCACATGTGTGTATGAATCTTTATTAAAGGGAATGTTGGAGGGTAGGAAGAGTGTTTTGGTTTATGCTGTACATATATATAAAAACAACATGGTACCGAGCTGAAGGGGGAGGATAATGAAGTGAACCTGATCTTAGGTCAGCTCTGTGAAATGCATTTCTTAGTAGTGTACCTATTTAAAGGGTCAGGTTGTCTGATCAGTGAACCATGTAGGGACACCTATTAAATACACTTGAAGTATGGCTAAGTTAAGCCTCTTATACTCATACGATACATCGCAAGACGCCTTTGACTTTAAGACCCGAACGCGTATAAAATCTAAATGCTGCTGTGCCATTGCTTTAAATACATGCTGTATGGCAACACAGCAATCAATGTAGTCTGCATCATGGTTCTTGTAGAAATTATAACCAGCCATTTGTCTTGTAGATTTTATACCTGTTTGGGTCTTAAAGGCAAAAGGGAGCCTTTGTATTTACACTACTTCCAACCTGAGTTGCCAGATCATTTGGTTTAGTAGGGACAACTTAATACATGTAATTAGCAGGGCTGCACTGATTGCAATTAAACAATAGTAATTCCAACTCAGCCAAGCTTCATGTGTTTTTATTGGGTGTCCCTACATGTTTCACTGATCTGGCAACCCAGCCCAACATTCCCCTTTGCATTGCACAGAGCTATGCGAAGATCAGGTTCATTTCAATAAGCTGCACCTGAGCTCTGCGCTGTTTTGTTTTTATGAGGGCTAGGTTACACTAATGCGCTTTTAAGCGTGATCCGATCATGGTTTTTAAAGTGCACACTAGTGTGGCCCAATTGAGGTGGCCACGCTAGTGCGCTGCTGTGCATGCAATCCATGTTTCTGGAATGCTTGGATACGCTCTAGTGTCCTAAAGTGATCAGTACAATTATACTGTGATTGCCACCTTTCCCTTTAAGACTGAAACTCTTAGGGCTAGGCCCCACTAATGCGTTTTAGATTGGGATTTGCGATCCGAGTGGGCTAGTGGGAGCGCAGGCATGTAATAGCTTATGGGACCAGCCCCACTACATGCACTGTGCTTCTGTGCGCTATCGGAGCACATTTGATCACCATTTTTGGTCTGTATCGCATGCATCCAATTGTGGAAGCACAACACCCATGCACAGAAGCGTATCATTGTGATTGTGCATTCTTCCAAGCGCTCAAGTGGGGCCGCAGCCTCATAAAACTGACCTGCTGCCATTACATTAAATGCATGCTGTAAGGCTAAACTCAATTTCTACACTAAGAGGCTGAATTCACAGGTGAGAGACAAATGGTTTTAAGAAGTGACAGTTAAAGAATCTGTGGAGCTGCCTTTGTATTTTGGTTTTCCCCCCCTTTTATTAAAGAAGGGGAAATAAAAGAGCTACCGTTATGTCTTATTTCCCGTTCTTCAACCAATTCAACACAGCAAACTTACACCGGATTGAAAGTGTTTTATGGGCAGTAGCGCAGTCAGGTCTAATCTGTTATGCAGCAAAATGATACACTTTCCCTTCCCTATGCCTTTCAAAAGTTTCTGCCTCCTTTTTTTTTTTTTACAAGCTTTTACATGCTCAAAAGAGGCAGCTAGGAGGATAACATTCAGTCATTGGCTGTAGTGTCATCCGTTACATCCACGACTGGAAGCTGTTAACTGGAAGAACCAGGAAGCATAAAGAGAGAACAGAACATCAGGCAGCATTTCAGGTTAGGCTTATGTCTTTCAGATTTCTCACTAAGGTGATTTACCTGTATACATTTTTTCATTTGACTGGTGAACTCGCAGGACTTGGGATTTGGCAGTCAGTGCCGTTGCCGACTAAATTGCTGCACAATGTAGATACTTACTATAACTGTATGATAAAAATAACATGATTAGATTGCTGGCAGTTGTCCCAAATGCCTGCAGGAAGGGCTAGGCCACACTGCTGCGTTTTTTGTGTGCGTTGCGATTTCGATTTGCGTTCTGCATTTTAAATCGCAATCACATGTGTTTTCCAATACTTAATGAAAAAACGCATGCGCAAACGCAACAAAATCACATGGGATTTCGTGTGCGATTGCGTTGCAGTGTGGCCGTGCCCTTAGACAGTCCTGTGTTATATAAATTTTACTAAACCAGATCTTGCTTGCAACCCCATATTTCCTGTTATTAGATTATAATAAAGTGTGCACTTTATAATACAGTTTTCATTTTAGAAAAAACAACTCAAATAGACACAGACCAATACAGTAGAAAGAATCAATTATAGATTACCTATTAACCTCTACATTACCACACATGAGTTTGAGATCTAAAACTGTGACATTATCCCCTACATTATTAAACAGGAGTTTAATCAAAAACAACAGAGCTGAATGTTATAGCATGTGGCCTCTCTCTGCTACAGACAGACACTACACTTTCTATCTGGTAAAAAGAAATTCTGGTAATGAGTGCCCACAGAGAGGGCTCCGAGTGCCACCTCTGGCACACGTGCCATAGGTTCGCCACTACTGGCCATACTAAAGAACTGTGGCCTTGTACTTTTATAAGGTCTTGGAACTCCTTGGTGATGTATTATTTATATATTACAATACAGTTAGCATCATTCAATATGTTATGAATGTACCACCCCCCCCCCCCCCCCCCCCGGCGCCCCCCCCCCCCCCCCCCCCGCAGCACACTCCAATGTTGTGCGCTGCGTCTATCAAACTGCGGGTTAGTATATAGAATTAGTGGTAAACCCAGTTACATAGGAAACCAATGCAAACACATCTGAGCTGATTACTTATTAGACAAGCAGAATGCATAGTATCCATGTGTTTTGCATTGTGACAATGTGTTAATAAGCTGGAAGTTCAGAATATCATACATTCCTCCCTGTGTATTGAACTGTGGTATATAATATTAAATGTAATTTAAAATGTTTCAGTTTTTTGCCTGCATTATAGTGGATATTTATAATTCCCTAGACACTGTCAGCATTTGCACAGTTAAACACAGCAATTCATGATCTGTTTGGACAGGGGTATTGAATAAATGCACGTTGTTATGTAACTACAACTTTAACACTGTATGGAAGACAAGAAAAGGCTTCCAGTCTAGAAAATGTGGCATCTCAATGGGGGTTGAAAGGAGACCTCGAATATTCAATAAAATGACATCACACAAGAGAACATGCACCATAGCATAACTGAGAGGCACACCATTCACATAGTGCTAGTATTTCTGCTAGAGAAACCTCATCACGCATCCAGCTAGGATGCTGCTGGACTTAAGGATAACGGTGCATATTGTGAACTATAGAGCTCAGCACTAACAGACAGTTATATAATAAATGTATTGTATCCCTTACTGACCTGATGGGGGTTGTGAATTTTCCTGTCTGCTTCTTGAATGAAGTAAAGGAAAAGGGGACTGTGCATGGTGTGGGCGGGATAAACAGTGATTTGCTGAGCATAATAGTTGGGAGGGACAGACATTTCTAGCACAGACAATGATTTGCTAACATGACAGGGGAGAGCTACTATAGTAAGGGATGGGAGACAAATAACCAGACATGTTGATGCTTAGAAAACATATCTTAATAAAAGATGTATCACAAATCAAAGAGGAGGATTTCCACTTCTTTAAATAAATGTCTTGGATATCACTGGGCAAGTTTGGAATTTCAGAAATAGCATATATTTTATATATATAATATGATATAAGAATTACAAAACTGTTTTAGTATGAATTACACTTGTATAGTAAAACATTCTATCTATTGAATGATAATTGGTTAAAGTTAGATTGTTGCTGAAGTATTACTTTTTGTTTCAAATATTGTTTAAATATTTAATATCATAATGATTCATTTAGTTACATATATGGAGCTGCTGACACTCCCGGTACACTATAAGTCATCTGTATATATAGAGGAGTATATGTCTGCTAAAGTAGATATTTTACCAGCTCTCAACTTTTCTTGGGTCTCCAGGTGCACACTCATACATCAACTGTATTCTATATATTTCACCAATGGAACAGCACTCTTAAAACATACATTTTTATTTCATCTCTTAAAAATCCATAACAAATGTTTCGGATCACATTGATCCTTTGTCAAGCTCAATGTAATCCGAAACGTTCTGCTCTCTGTGCTTAGTGACAATTCATACTACTTTTATGTGTTATTCACCAGTATATATACCGTATAACATACCATTCTTAAACTGTGCATCAAGGCACAATGTGCATAAAATAATCTTTATTTGTGGGTAATTGTGCAAGAGAACAAAGGTGTCACAACTGAATTTAGTATTGCCAAGTGTGCCACAGTCACAAATAAATATAAATGTTGAAAGTCACTAAATATTGTGCAATACATAGTGAATAATGTACCCCCTAATGTAAATCATAAGTATAAGTCACCAAAAAGTACTGTAACCATATAAAAGAACAAGGCCACAGGTCAAGTGCTTTTTTAAAAGTCTTTTCCAAAAGTCACAGAACTGTTAAAGAGCAATTATGGCCCACAGCCTTCCCCCCCTCTCCCCTATTTATAGTAGCCAGAGGGAAGACCTAATAGCCGCTAGGTCTTCACCACTAGGTTTTACCGTAATACTTCAAAGTAAGCTTTCTGAAAGCCGTCTCCAGACACGCCCCCTTTTTGTCCTGATATTTAACCAATGGGAAGACATGATCTTCAAGGAATGCTTCTTGTCATTAATCAGCCATGCTTTAAGCCCTGCAAGCAGCATCACATGTCTGACTGTGTAGAGCTCATTTGTAGCTATAAGGTAAGACCCAGAGGTGAGGACTCCCTGGTTTAGGTCTGTACTCAGGGTACTATTAACTGGGGAGGGGCAACTTTGAAATGTATAGCTGTCCTTTAATTTCCTTATCATTTACAGAAGGGGGTACATTATCCATTATAATATACCCCCTTCCTTCAGTGTCTGCAACTCAATAAACTCCTTCCCATTTTTTGTAACACTACCCCCCCCCCCTTTATGTGTACCTTTCTTAGGCTAGGTACAGATGGGCAGATATTTCGAAACAACTGACCGATATTTTGATATTTCAGTCGATTGGAACAAAGTAGGTCTGTGGGTCCACTACAAACAGACATACAAATACACCTAGAATTAGGTGGTAAGGACATGAGCTGCAAAGCTGATCTAGGTCCTGTACTCATGGTATGAAAGGATGCGGGACAAGCTAGCCGGGCTCAGTAATTGGGGTGGCAAAAAAAGACTTACTAGACCATAATGGTGGCAGAGGGGTAATCGATGAATAGATTATATTTATCTGTTTTACACTTGGATTCCAAGTGCTCTCATGGCTAAATGTAACTTTAGATGCTTATAGTAGAAGACACAGCTAAAGTTGGAGGAAAGACATGGACTGTATTGGGCATCCTTTTAATTTGACAAAGATACAGCCTCCTCCCAGAAAACCCACTGTAGATACTGTAGATGAAGCAATATTAAGCTTCATCTACAGTGAACAAGTTTATCTAATTACAGATCAGTAATGTAGCATTCAATCCTAAAGTTACACATTAGTCCACACCAGGATCAAGATGAGAATATAAAGTTCTTTCAGATTGTGAAATGAATGGCACAAAAGCTGCCTACCCACATGTTTGCCTGAATCGTGTCTGCGCTGCTGCCTAGTAACCCTGGCAACCAATCTAGGCCCAAACACAAAGCTTGCTTCGACAGGAAATCACATCATTAGTATATGGGTAAACTCCAGACATGAGAAGTAGGAAGCTTCTTTAAGACTATTACAGACTACAGCCTGACATTATGCATTGGTACTCTCATTTTTGTAACAATGAATCCTTCCTATAACAATATTTACAGGTACCAAAATACCCAGCACTTTGCCCTCATTCCCTAACTTAAGCATTTCTCTTTCTACTGGCTGACCAATAAGCAATTCATTCTCTCTCCTGCTGCTCTCTGTCCCCCCCACCTGCCCAATCACTGTTCTTCCCACTCCCTGGGCCTTTATAAACAGTTATCTGACGTACTACCTGGCAGCATTGAAAGGAATCTTTACATATGTCAGTTTTTGTTCTCACTCATTAAAATGTTCAAACCTGAAAAAAAAAGATACATTTCTGCCAACAAAACCACAAATAATGTGTCAGCAATGAAAATATCCACACAGTAAATGATTACAATTATACTGCATACAGCAGTTAACATAACTTGGCTAATTATGTCTAATGTTGGCTATACATGCCAAGATACAAATGATACAATCCCAATATCATATGATCTTTAAGGGTGAGGCCACACTGCAATGCGAGAGTGTGTTTGTGTGCGCACGGTTTGCGATCGCCCAATCTTTTGCAATCAGAGCGCATGCAATTGAGCAAAAAATGCGGATCGCATGCGCTCCACATCAATTGGGCCACACCAGTGTGTGCTTTTAAAAGCGCATCAGTGTAGCCTAGCCCTTAAAGGGCATGTCCAACCCCCTAAACCAACTTTGGGGGTAAGGTAGGTAACGACTACCCAAGTCTATGACTAAGAGCGTGTGAGGATGCTCGAAACACGGCAGGCAGACTGGTTACAATTTTAATGTAAGTTACAATAAAGTTCAATGTTTTTATCTATCGGGTGACCTGATGATTGGATTGAGGAGTGCAGACCATTATCCCTATTAGTGATTGCAGAAATTTCTTAACCCCTACCCATGCCCAACCGCCGCAATATTTATTTTAAAAAGTCCCCTGAATTCTACTTACACTGCCTTCTCTGCCACGGCGATCCAATCGGGCCTTCTGCTTGCAAGCAGGGGCCGAACCTCAGCCGCGTCTGTGATTGGTTGAGAGGCAGCTGACGTCACTAGAAACACGGCGGGAGAGAAGGCTCTGTAAGTATGGATCAGGGGGGATTTTTTAAAAAATATCGCGGCGGTTAGGTGCGGGCAGGGGTTACTTACCTTCCCCCCCAAAGCAATTCACGCAAGGTGCAACGATGGATCCGGATGGTGGGGGTGCGTGTGTACTGCGCATGCACCAGACCTTGATATGGACAAGGAATCCGCATGGATCAGAAGCCTCACAGACAGCTTGGAGTCTTCAGTTACCTGGACTTTGAAAAGGAATATCTTGGGAACCACAAGGAGCAGAGATGTAAGGTAAGGTTTATTTTTAAACCTTAGAGAGGGGCCAGTAGTGGGTTTAATTACAGTTTTTGGGGTGGACATGCCCTTTAAGAACCAATTAAAATGTGGCATTCTATATTTCCAGGTGAGCTAGGGTCAAAGATTCCTATCTAACTCTATAATCAGTAAGAGCAGCAGGGCTGGATTTCCCACAAGGCCAACTAGGCCATGGCCTAGTGCGTCAGCAGTGTTGGACTGGACTGTTGGGGCCCACCACGAAATCTGAGACCAGAGGCCCACTAGGACGAGTTTTCCGGCGCACCTAACATTTCATATCTCTAATAGCACTCCTTAACATAATGATTTTACTCCTATTGACTCCTATTGTTTATTAAAATGCATTTCTTACTGTCCCTTTGCCTCTGTATAAATGAAAGGACAATTATACTTACCTAGACCCCGCTCCTGACATCCATAGTACCCAGGGTGAGGACCCAAACCTCACTGTCCTCATCCCTCGGTCCACTATCTAACTCAACATTTAGTTACCTAAAGGTTCCTTCTGTGCTCTGCTCCCACTTACACGTTTGCGATCCGGCCAATGAGAAGACACACTTCTTTCAGAGCACATGTCCTCATTGGCCAAGTCACAGACAGACTTCAGGATCAGTACACCAAAGGAAACTTTATGTAGTAAATCTAGAGTTAGAAAGTGAACCCAGGGGTGAGGACAGTGCAGTTTAGGTCCTCACCCTGGGTACTTTCCAATGGTGGAGCGTGGTTTTGGGGAGTGAAGTTGTTATTTAATGTTTAAATGTCAGCAGTTTTCTATGTTTTCTATGGGCCAAACGGATAATTTAAAGGGCAAGTCCAGCCCTAAAATGAAAACTTACATACAGGTAAATCACCAACCAAAACCCTAAACGGTAATAGTTTGAAATCTGAAATATATAAGTCTAACCTGAATTTAATTTAACCCCATACTGGGGTTAAACTATAATTTAACCCCATACTGGCCCCACTCTGAAGTGTATAAAAATCCTTACCTTACATCCCTGCTACGCCCCTCCAAAGTCCAAAAAACTGGCCATATAGGACTCTGCCTCCTGTCTCTCCTCCGGGAGAATTTTGCCATGCGCACTACAGCACTCTCCCCCCCCCTCCCTCTCCTTAGCACAAATCCCCTTTGCTGTAGTGTAGGGCTCCCTCCCCCAACCCCCATATTACTTTTCACAGAAACTCCCCTGAACTCTACTTACATTACCTCTTTCCCCCGGCGTTCTGGATAGCTGGAAGCCGTGTCAGTGATTAGCTGCCGGTCTCGTCCTCTGCTTGCGTGGCCGTGACAGAACGTCGGAGGAGAGAGGTAATGTAAGTAAAATCACATTATTAAGGAGGTTTGTGTTGATTTCTATACAGCATTGAGGAGAGATCATGTTATCCTGCAGATTTATGGCATTAAGGGGGAGGCCACACTACAATGGATGCCAACGCACAAAAAAAAAGTGTGTGTTACTGTCCGCTTGCGCTACAATCCATGCAATGTTGGCTAGGTCACACAAGCACATTTCTCACGCGCCTAAGATCATGTTTTGCAATCTGTTTTCAGGTGAGAAACTATAAGCAGTGCAGGTCAATGTGAAATGGTGGGCACATTGCATACGCTGCGTTACATTTTCAGACCACGTGATCGCATTTTTTTGCAAATCGCATGTGCTCCAATTGCACATCACGCAGATAAAAAAAGTCGACGCTTTCCCCACACCTTGCTGTGCCGTGTATTGTGGCCTCAGCCTTACTGATTTGTGAACTCTACCTCCTAATGGGTAGCAGTTGTTTTTCTGACTTAATTTTCATTACAGAGATGACCTATCACTCACTTTACATCGCTGGAGAAATCTCTATAATTTCTGAGCATGTGCAATTACGTATCTAGGTCCAAGACCCTCTCTGCAACAGCAAGAAACCTAATAGATGTTCCTAAATGCTGTTATAGAAGTGCTTGCAAGCTTTTAGTCTCTGGATAAAGAATAATATTTACAAACATTGCTAATTGTCAGGTAAAAGAGGCTATAGATGTAGTGATATCACCATAATTTTGAGTTTGTGGTGTCAGTCGTCAAAATCGCCCCTTTTTATGACTGGACAAGCTAAAATTGTGTGATTAATATTCTTGTCTGTGATTGCCCAATAATATTGATCCACCTATGATCTCTATTTCCCTGCTTGACTCCTGACACTTAAAAGGGCATGTCCACCACAAACATTTGCCCCACTGTGTAGTGTTAAAACTACTTACTTTTATGCTCCTTATGGTTGTCCTGCAGTGCCTGCCACTTCCTGCTCCTCTTAGAGGAACACTCCCACCCACCCCCAGCCAGGAAAACTGCTAAAAGCAAATTACTTTTAAAGCAGAACAGGAGTTGAAGAACTTGCGTTTACCTACTTTAAAATGATAGATTAACAGGCTAATTACTGGGCGCTGAGGCAGAAATATTGACATATGTGTAGCAGTCCCATGAAGGAGATATGTCATCATAATTACAGTTGAGCAACACTTCCTAGCTGGGAAAAGTTCACCAGGAAAGTCTAAGATTTCCTAGAAAAGCATAAGAGACTCATCTAAAGTGGTGTTTTTCCATCACATAATAATTGCGAGTCTCTTTTGTGTTCTAAAAGTTTATTTTTTACTAAATAAAACAAAACATGGGTGCTTCAATAGCTTTCTGTGTACAAAGGAAAGCAGAAGAGTGTTTTTTTAACAAAGTGTTTATTATCAAAATACAATATGAAAGTCAATATGTGACAAACTTTTGTAAAGCAAAATAAATTATTCTAACATTGTACAGTATTTTACGGTAGTTAAAATAGTACAGGATTTGTCTCACATAGTGTCTGTTCAGTATAGACAATAATCCTAAAGTTTAAGGCATGCAAAGTTCAAACAACCCGGGCGATATTACAAAATATAAAAAACGTGAGAAGCAATATCTATTTGGAAATGTCAGTTTTTTTTTTTTCTTTCAAAGCAAATTTCTTTGCTCACAAAAACATTTGGTGAGCCATTTCGTAGTGTCGCACAAACTACAAAAATACTTGATTACCATAAAATCAATTTAAACAAACGTAGCACCACTGTAGTTCCTAAAATGTAATTGTACATATACTAGCAGATACAGTAAACTTCTCACAAGCAAATACATACAAACTTTGTCTTTTTTACAACTAGGGCAAGCAATCACAAAGCCCAGTGTTGAGGTTTATGTTGAAATATTTCCTAAAGAATAAAGAAAGAATTGCTGGCTCTTGTATCAGACGATAATAATCAGGAGTTTATGTTAATAACATTATTTAAAAGGCATTCTAACTCTTTAGCAGCTCAAAACCATGAACAATTTAGGTTACACTTCAATCGGGACTATAAGTATTAAGTAAAAAATTTATAGCACCTTATCGTAGGAATTTCGGTATTACCTGTTAAGCTCAACAATAACATACAATGCCCCAAACTGTTTGTACACTGAGCAAGTAGCATGCTTTTTGATGTCATCACACACAACCATATTTTACATTCTAAATAAAAGCCACTGTAATATCTGTAAATGCTTCAAGAAAATCTTTACCCATTTCATGTTCTTACTTTGTGTGAAAAATCAGTGTTTAAGAAGGCAGTATCCCTATGCCATTGAATCATGGCATGCTCAGCATGAATTACACATAAGATAGAGATAATATATGAATTACTATGCACCACTTAGTGCTAAGCAAAGAAGTGGATGAGTTAGTGACTGGACTGCACTTAAAAAAAGCTTCTTATATAGGGTAAAACTTTTGGCGATAATCATCATGACCAATGGGACAGATCAGCTACTGCTCAATCCAATCAATTTGTCAGATTGGGGATCAATCAGGTTGAAAAAAATGCCTGTGTGTACCAAGCCTAAAATATGTATTATTTTAATCAGTTGTTTCTAGGGTATATGTTCGAAAAATTGTTTTACCCTAGATTTAATTCAATGATAAGGTAACAATTAACATTTCATTTTTTTTTTTTTATATTAAAGGGGAAATGTGGTCTTCATACAGATTCACATAATTACAATTACAAGCCCATCATGCCATGCAGTCTGTCGACAGTTAAAAACTTTCGGCACTGATAACTGCTAATGAACATTCCACAACACTAATGCACATTGCATGCCATCTGCCTACATTTAAAGGACATGCAACAGAAGAAAGGATTATAATCTTTTATCATCTTAGTAGGACCTTCCCTTTAAGATAGGCAGAGACAATGATGTTGATGTTTTTATTAAATAAGTTTTGTATTTTCTAATAAGCGGAGACAGCAATGAGAATGCTCAGACCCTGGGTACAGGATAGATGCAAGCAAGAAATATTGCTTTTCATGTTAACTCTGAATAGACTGCAGCTACTGACATGGTCCTGGGCTTCTTTGAATTCTAGGAAAGAGATCTATTAAAACACAGGAAACTTGTACGGAGACCACAAATTCCCTTTCAATATATGAAACGTATTAAAATATTGCTTAGCTGTAAACTCACACCTTGGTAAACCAAAAGTTAATTTATAATACTGTTTTACCATTATTACGGCACTGATGTGCCGTATATACTCGAGAAAAAGCAGAGGTACCTATTTTTACCTCAAATGAGGTAAAATGAGGTATGACTCGAGTATAAGCCGAGGGTTGAAATTATGACCACTACTGCCTTCTGTAGCCATGGGATTTGCCTCACACACTGGTAGCCATGGCAATTGCCTCACACACTGGTAGCCAGGGGAATTGCCTCACACACTGGTAGCCAGGGGAATTGCCTCACACACTGGTAGCCAGGGGAACTGCCTCACATTCAAAAAGGTGAATGGACTGAAGTAATGTCTGGCTATTCTATCAAAAGAAAATGGTGACAAGCAATTCAGGTAAATACAAGCAGCACTCCAGGGGAATATATAGATGGATGATTGGCACTTTAGTTTCCTAAACTGTAGCCATGGGAATGGGTAAAGTACTTACAGATTACTTTTACTGGTAATGTGCAGAGCCTAAAAAACGTGGCCGCATGTCAGGAAGGAAAGCCAGCAGTTCCCAGTAGTACTTTGCGGGTGCACGATGACGTCATCGCGTAGGTGTGCGCAAAGTACTACTGTGAACTGCCTGTTTTCCTTCCTGACTTGCGGCTGCATCCGGAATTTAGGTAAGTCTGCCCTTGACCTGAGTATAAGCCGAGGTTCATTTTTCAGGCCTGAAAACCTCGGCTTATACTTGAGTATATACGGTAGGTTGTAAGCCTTGAGGACTTGATGCTCTTATCCTAATAATTTTGTGCTTCCCAGTTTGCCCAAAGGTTTAAAGGGTGTATGGAAAATTTATAATCAAATTCTTCTAGCGAATTTGCAACTTGTTTTACAACCAATGTGAAACTCATGCTTTTAAATAGTCTTTTGTATCATGTTTAATTTTTTTTATTTTTTATAAAGTATTAATAGAGCTGTTGCATTGATGAACTTATTTCCCATTTCACAACCCTTATTAAGCATGAATTAAAATGAACTCACTTGTCCTTTTTTCTGAGAAGAACTTTTAATGTTGTGATTTAATGGCACTATACAACTGTAGGATTTGTTTTTCTTTATTCTTATTCAATCCCTTGTTTGTTGCTTACAGAATTGTCAAATTTTAGAAAAGGCCTTAGGCTGTCCATACATAGGTTTTTTTTTGTTGTTGACCTGTTCAATTGAAATGGCCCACAAAAAAAAAAAAACATTTGACCTGTGTACGGTGTCTGTTCAATAGACTGCCTGTCAATCTTCTCAAGATCAAAAGCACATGCAGGGAGATTCAATAAAAGTTCTTATCGTTTAAAATGGTGCTAATTTTGCCACAACCAATCAGATCTTTTTAACATTTGAAAGCTAAAATCTGATTGGTTGGGGCAAAATTAGCACCATTTTAAATAATAAGAACTTTTATTGAATCTCCCTTAAGGTTGTATAGTTTGATGGCTACTTCCTGATCAAAAGTATAGCCAGTGAACTATATATGGGTCCCTTATGTGATTGCTTCCAAACGGAATTTCATTGCATTAGTACAATGACAAAGAATATCTATTTAGAATAAGTTTGGCATGACCGATTCCAATTTTTTTGCATCTAAAAATTTGTAAAGTTTTAATCCATTTAACTAGTTAAAACAATCTAATGTATTTCTGGTTTCCGGCCAAAACCTGGCACAATTCCCTTTGTAACACCAAGACTAAACAGGAACTGTGGTCTCTATACAAGTGTCCCTTATTAAAAAGGACACACTCCTGACATCACCTGCATGTGGTGTCTGCCTTCAAGTTTAAAGTTGGAGCATGCCCATTGCTGGGACAGAGCATCATCACCTGCATCATAGGCCCTGCCCCCAAACTTCTTTAGGGAAAACTACGCTGTAACAACGAACTTTTAAAAAGTTTGTTAAAATATCCTCCCAATATTGTTTCACTGAGGAGCTAGTGCTGAAGCACTCAGGACAACTGGCAGAAGCATTTTTCTTCTTGCTGATTCTAACAGAAATTACTAGGTAGAAAGTACAAATCCTAACACCCTGTCCCAGGTACTATTCATTTTAACGTTTTGAAAAAAAAAACCAAAAACTTTATACGTTGCCCTTTAATAATTTTTAGAGCTAGCCACAAGTCTGAAAACAACTTTTTTCCATACTTCACCAATAAATTAAATAGGATAGGGAGAGAATAAAGGTTTTGAAACTCCTTTTTCAGCAATATGCAAATAACAAAGACTTCTAGGAATTTACCATGTTTCCATGGAAAAGAGAAATAGCTTTTCTAAGAGCTTCCGTGGAAACATGGTAAATTCCCAGAAGTCTTTGCTCCTTATTTGCATATAAGATGTCAATAGGCAGAGGAATGGACAGAGAATGGTTGCAGGTCAGTAACTAGCTTCAGAAAGATTGATTTTGGGGAGTGGGGCTTATGACACTGCTTACAAAACATGCCTGTCCCAGAGACTTCGATACAGGGCAGTGTAAAGTATAACTTTACAAGCCTATAACATAGGATCCAGAGAAGCTAGAGACATCATCCTAGGCTTATTTGGAAGGTTTGAGAGAGCACTTTTTTATAAAGGGAACTTGTATGGAGACCACAGTTACCCTTTAAAAATATAAAAAAATCTATAATAAATAAACATTAAAGGCCAAAATTTTTGCAAAAACAAAAAAGTACAACTATGACAATTCACGAGATTTACTATACAACAAAACCAGCCTAATATGTAAATAAATGTTTAGAGAAAACATAGCATTTCATTTTGTAACAAGTATTTAGCCTAAAGACCCATACAGATCCCCAAAGACACCCAGGTGCCCAAAAAATGTGATTGTACACAGCTTAGCCCCCCTGCCACACATCTACATCTGTAGCTTAAAGGGCATGTCCACCCCATAAACTATAATTTAACCCACTACTGGCCACACTGTGTAGTGTAGTAAAATCCTTACCGTACATCCCTGCTCCAAATGGTTCTCCTGTAATGTCCCTCCAAATTCCAAAAAACTGACCCACTACTGGCCCCACTGTGAAGTGTAGTAAAATCCTTACCGTACATCCCTGCTCCAAATGGTTCTCCTGTAATGTCCCTCCAAATTCCAAAAAACTGACCACCAGGAGCCTGGCTGAATCCATATAGGACTCTGCCTCCTGTCTCTCCTCCAGGGTGAAAAATTACATGCGCACTGCAGCCCTTCCCCCTCCCTCCAATTTCTCTCTCCCTCCCCCTAGCTTAAATCCCCTTTTCTGTAGTGTAGGGCTCCCTCACCCACCCCCAATCGCTATAATTATTTGAAGCAAAACTCCCCAGATCTATACTTACATTGCCTCTTTTCCCCGACGTTTAGTACAGATGGAAGCCATGTCAATGATTGCCTCTCAGCCAATTACGTACGCAGCTGCCGGTCCGGCCGCCTGCATGCAGTTTCATGTAAGCAGAGGGCCAGGACTGAACGTCGGGGGAAAGAGGCAATGTGAGTAATGATCGGGGGAGTTTTGCTTCAAATAACTATGGTGCTTGGGAGCTCTACACTACAGCAAAATTGTGGGGCGGACATGCCCTTTAAGAGTGAATGTAAAGACTCACAATGGAAAAAAAGATACTAAGGATTAAAAAAGATAAACCCTGTTGAAGAGAATTCCTATATAGCTAAAAAAAAACAAAAAAGTTTCACTCCATGGATTTATATGGATGCACTTAATGATCAGCTCAATTGCTCATAATGGAAGGTGGTCTTGTATGCACATGCAGATTTTTTCTCTTTTGAGATCTAAAAGTTGATTATAAAGGGCATCGTTGGCAGACCATCCTACTGTCTCAACAAATAACGCCTGACCAAATGGCCACACGTGAGAGTTTTGGCAGCGCATATTGCATGTGTGTGGCTCAAGACAGTAGAAGTGTGTTTTGAATATAATGTTAAAAACTTGCAGCATTTAATGGACTCATGTGCTTGTATCAACATGTACGATGGGAAAACTTCCTGTATCTTACTGCTCTTTTCCCAATGTCTACTTCCCTTTACAATGTATAATTCTTATTTAAGACTTCACCTGTAAGAGTGAATGTAAAGACTCACAATGGAAAAAAGATACTAAGGATTAAAAAAGATAAACCCCGTTGAAGAGAATTCCTATATAGCTAAAAAAAAAAAAAAAAGTTTCACTCCATGGATTTATATGGATGCACTTAATGATCAGCTCAATTGCTCATAATGGAAGGTGGTCTTGTATGCACATGCAGATTTTTTCTCTTTTCCCAATGTCTACTTCCCTTTACAATGTATAATTCTTATTTAAGCAGCTAAAATCTTTTTGCTCAACAAAATCTAAAAAATAGAACTACATTGCTTGCTAGATATAACCACTGCAGACATCCCTACTGTTCTCTTGCCCAGTGTGAGTACTTTAAGTATTCCTGGGCTCTGTATAATTTTAGTTTTTGACCATGTAAAAAATTAAGAAAGAAAAAACAAAGAAGTAGCATGTGTACGAAGGAATACTTTTATCAGTTTCCCCATAATGTCAGTTTCCCTATACACCTTTGAAAAAGGATACCGTAAGTGCAATTAATTAAGTCAATCAATTTTACACATTACACTTTTTTGCATCAATGCTACACAACTGAACTAATTTATTTTTATACCAATGCATCCTTTTAGAAGTATGCCACATAAAGTTATGGGGGGAAAAAACCTGAAACAAAAGGCCACTTTATTATTCTAGGAATACATGGGAGTTTAAGTAATTCGCTTTCTGGCAACAGATGATAATCCCATTGTAAGTATTTTCTAATTGTTATCTAGAAATTTATAGCAGAAATTCCTTAACAATGATTTTAGTCCCTCAATGAATAGATAGCACCAAGTAAAATGTCCCATCAAACAGCAACACTGGACTATATGTAAAATGACAAATATCTAATAATAAATATATTTGGAAAAAATAGCAAAATGTCTACATATCTTTTAATGCTACAAAAATATATATTTCAAAGGACTATACAAAAACAAAGTCTATGACTACGAAAAGACTTATTGTGTAGGGCATTATATCTGTGTCAATGTGAAGCAATACTACTTTGCAGACAACAGTCACAGCATTACATTTTAATAAGTTAGCATCATAGCAATTTTAAAGTATTTACCATTAGGGGTTCATAAACGCGCCAATTTTCATTCCATTGGCAGTTCATGGAACACAGCATTTTTTCGGTTTACAAAAATGCACAAAACTAGCCAGCTATCAATAAGGCACTAATAATAAGAGACCTAATGGCAATCAGGTATACTCAAGAGGTATAAATGTTTGTTTACAACAGCCAAAAAATATCAATATCCACATTACAACCCATCACACAACAGGTCTATACTATATACTAAACAAAGGAAGTTATGCATGGACACCTGCACGCGCAAACCACAACCACCCCCAGGCCTGCACATGCACAACACAACCATCGCTAAACAAACTTCAAGTAGTGGTGACGTGCAAAGCATGCATGCCTCCGCAGCTCAGAACACCACTGAGAAACTTTTAAAATTCTTTTGAGAATATGTTCTGTACAGGGTTTAAATTCTTTTCAAATCCACTTGCTACCTGCAGGAAAGCAATGGAAAAGCAATTCTAATTTAGTGTACCTGTTTAAGATAACCAATAGCAGTTCACTTTCCAGCCAATATTCACACTCTTTAGTGTGCTCAACATAAATCTAGCTTTCATTCACAGCACACAAATATTTTTAAGAGAAAGGGAAATTAATGATTTTTTATGCTTACAGGCAGTTTTATTTTACAAATGCATTCAAATCCCTTTAAAAGGATAAACTGATATAGGCCCACAAAATGAATTTTTTTTAATCTCTAAGGCTGAGGCCACACTACAACGCACCAAGCGTGCACATTTTCGCGTGCGCGTTTCCTGTGCGTTATTTTCGCGTTTAAAGCCATCTTTAAAGCGAAAGCACAAACGTTTACGCGAAAAAATGCTCGGCGCAAAACGCGACCAGACGTGCAATCGCATTGGAAATCGCAGGAACGTTTGTGTTCCCGCGATTTCCATGTTAGCAAAAATCTCGGGCGCGAATGCGAGCACAAAATGTGTACGGAAACACGCGAAAAACACGCTAGTGTGGCCTAGCCCTAATACACCTCCCAACACCTGGACCATTTGTTGTCACCAGCGGTCTGCAGGTAATTTTCAGCAATCTGGGATTATGTATGTAAATGAAGTATGGATATGAAGAGGGTTCAGAAAGTACCAGAAAGCTGGGGTTTGGTGTCAGGTGCCACAGATTGGGCACCCCTGTCTTATGCTATACAGATAGTTGTGGCTTACTATGCAAAAGCTAATACCTTTTAAATTGAGAAATGAAGAGTAACAATGTTTTATAGATCCTTTGTATTTCAATTTTAGCCCCCTAAAAAGATATCTTTGGCTATTATGCAAACATAAAATGTTAACATTTTACATTGTTTTTGTTTTGTCAAACTTTTATACTGGAATTAAAGTTTTAAAACAATTGCCATTAGAAAAAAAAAAAAATCTAAAGCGCATGATGTATGTTATATTTCTATATACAATTTCCCCTTGCATTTATAACAAAACTGTTTTAAACAGTCATTTCTGGTTAACGTGATGATGTTAATTTTCTAGGAATGATATCAGAACTTACAACCTGGTACACACAGGCCGATATTTTGGCCTAATCAATCAACTGGCCCGATTATTTTTCAGCAAAATCGGTCTGTCCAGAAGATGAATAGTGTTGGTAAATTTCGACTAGTCATTTAAATACATGCACAACCGGTTGGGATGAAATATCAGCCTATACATTTTAACTCCCCACCAACAGATTACCAATTTGTCTGAATATTATGCTGGGAATCCTACCAAAAGTAATCACCTCCAGAAAACAAACACCTTACACCACCTAGGCTGTCTGACAAAAAAAATTGCCAAAAGCACTAAGTACACAAGTTTCTCGCTTCTGAAAAAAAAAATACAGAATATAACACAAAGTGTAAAGTAATAACAAGATTTCTATATCAATCTATAGCAACAGTCCAGTACAAGGGATGCATCCTTAAAACTGCCAGTTTGTTCACTGTTAAAGGAATAGTTCACACAAAAATTAACTATTCCAGTTTTCAATGGAGCTGGCGGTGGATCGTGCGCAAGGTAAACACACTCACCTTCTTTCCTGGCTCCTGGTCGAGTGATTGAAGAACGGAAGGTAAGGAATAGGTCCTTTACCTCTCAGTCTACAATCACTACTCTAAAGGAATAGTTCACTTTGTGTGAACTATTCTTTTAACTTTGCTAGCTTGCCATTCCAATATGCAAGGCATGACGTAAGTGCACAGATTACCATTTGCAGTTAGTGTATACTTTAGGACATTTAACAGTAGAGTTTAGTATGAGGTGGGAGACAGTACTCCCCACAAGGATACTTTCCACTGTGCAACTTGAGGGAGTGCAGTGTGTGCCATCCTGATGGCCATTTTCCGTTCCTCTTCTCTAACATGCGTGTTAGAGAAGGCAGTTCTTTAACACACAGCGTGCCCCATACTCCCAGACGTTTCCCCATTTTTGCTTGTGTTAGGAATAGGGGAATATTGCAGACACTGAAGTGGTTGAGCAGTGAGAGCTTTTAAGTTTAACTCGATATATTGTGGAAAGTCTAAATTATACTGTTAAGTGCCCTAAAGTGAATTTTTCAGAACAGATATTCTTTAAACAAAAATGCAAAGAACAAAAGTGCAAAACAAACGGCACAGTCACATATACGTAGCTCAGCTTTAAAATAAGCGGTCATATTAAGTTTTCCTAGTTTGGAAGGGACCTCATTTATATGCATGCCCCTCACCTCAGCCCATGCCCTTTACTATGCCTAATAGCAAGCTCTTTACGGTCCCAAGTCAAGGCATACTAGGTGGCTCAATCAGCTAGCTGATTCACATGGGGGAACATGATGAAATTTAAAATGTCCAGATCGGGATGTGCTGGTTATTAAAATGAAATGTTTAGAAGGCCATAATAAAATAAAAATAAACAACAAAAGAAAATTAAAATAAAAAGTTAGCAAAATTTAGGAAAGCGTGCTTATATACACACACACACACACACACACATATACATACACACAAATACAGACACACAGTTTACATATACACACACATTTTTAAATAGACTGAAATAATATTATTTATAGTTTTGATTAGTGACCCTGCAACTCGTGTTAAAATAAAAAAAAAACAAAAAACCTGTTGATCAGAAAAAGCAATGTGGTCAGTAAGCATCAAATAATAAGTGAGCTTATACACATGCTATATATTACACTTACTCAAATCCATTTGCAGAATGGATTTTGAGGGTGCTTACAAAATGATCTTTTTAATCGTGGTTGGGGTCCAGTGGGTTTCAACGTACATTCACCTCACCTAGGACCACAGGCCCTGTATTTATGATGGGGACCACACAGTGGCTGCATTGGAAAAAAAAAAAAAATCAAACCAACAAACCTTCTGAGCCCCTGTAGAAATGTCCATAATGACAATAATAATAAAGCATAATGGAAAGGAATGTCTTTTTCAGGATGCAGATTCTGACTTATTTAAAATAATATTAATTATTTCTCCCTCATGTGCTTTCATGTGTTCCATTAGAAGTTCTTTGCTTGTAGATTCAAAACCACAAATACAACAGCAGAAAAGAAGAACACACAATTCTGTCTCGGGTCGAACTTGGCTTTGCAATTTCTCTGTAGTGCACAAGGTAATTGGAGCTTGATTGACCTTTGGGCTTCCTATATAACTTTTCATTTCATACACCGATTGCGGAGCAGAACTCTCCCCACTCTTCTTTATGTTGTCTCCATGAACCCTAAACATAGAAGAGCAGTTAGAGATGTCTGTGATTCATAAGACTTGGGCATTTCTATAAAAGTTCACAGTAACATTATAACTGGCAAATCTAAACAATTGTGTAACTTCAGAAAAGTGTTTTTCAAAAGGTTTCCAAGGCAGTCACATCTGAATAATAAGTATTTTTAAACAATTAATATCAAGGCAATGTTGTGC
The DNA here is from genome assembly GCA_019447015.1 of Hymenochirus boettgeri. Classification (NCBI taxonomy): domain Eukaryota; kingdom Metazoa; phylum Chordata; class Amphibia; order Anura; family Pipidae; genus Hymenochirus; species Hymenochirus boettgeri. The sequence goes on from CM033472.1 coordinate 118,704,924, forward strand.
TTAAGTTAATTGGGGATGAGATCGAACATGTGTGCTGCCACCTGGTGGTGAATTGAGTGATTGAATTAGTTAATTGGGTACGAGATATGTGCAATCATCTGTTGGTGATCGCTGGGTGAGATCTGACCTAGAGTCCTGTGTCAGTTACCAACTGTTTACCTGATTTGAGGGTTGGGTTTGGGTAAACCACAAAGAGTTTAAATGGATTGTGAGCCAGGTTCTGACAGAAAGCTGTGGGTCTGTTAAAGGATATGTACACTGTAAAAACAACTTTAGCTTACTGGATATCTGTGGCTTTAAATATAAAGGTGTATGATTTTGTTTGTTCTAACCCCCTCCCATAGGCTACCTTTACTCCTTGAATGTTGCCGACTTCCTCCTCTTCTGAAATAGTGTTTTTAGCTCCACTACCATGGGATTGTACAAATCTCCACCATCTTGCTGTGTCAGGTTAGTTTGCAGACGTTAGTCTACAGCTATCCAGTAAGCTTAAGTTGTTTTTACAGTGTATATTTCCTTTAAATTCCAGGTGCGTGTTGCTGTGGGTGCAGGTCAGATCAGGTAGTGGGTATGGGTCCCCTTGCAGGTCTTTTTCAGGTGCAGATTGGGTTGTGGGTGGAACCCACCAGCAATTCGGGCAACTGTTTTTAACTGTTGCGGGTCTGTTGGTAAACTGAGTGATGGCACCCACTGAAAAACTACTACTAATAACATAGGTTATTAATATTCTACACAAGCTACATAATGGCAGGATTTCGTTTATTAATAATAATAAAACTAGATTGTAAGCTCTACGGGGCAGGGACCTCATTACCTCTTGTGGCAAAGCTCTAGCACTTCTATTTTTTTAAGTTATATATTTATGTACTGAACTATCTATTTAATACTGTACAGCACTGCATCCCCAAGTAGCGCTATATAAATAAACATATACATACAATACATAAAAAAAACATTGGCAAGAAGTCAAAAACAAACAAGAAGCAGTTTAGTGAAATAAAGAAATCCTACCAAACTTTGGATACATTAGTGTGCACATCCCCTAAATATGTGTACATATACACGCATTTTAGCCAAATTCTATTAAAAACTATTGTAAATTTATTGCAGTTCAGCATTGAAAAAAACAGTATACTGTGACAATTTACTTAAAGGGTATGTTCACCCTTCTGAAAAATTTTTGACCAAACATTCCCCCTGTTCCCCCAGCCCCTATGTTAGTAATATCAGAAAATGCCCAAAACTATACTTACCTTCCCTCTTTCCTCCGCCGCGCTGCCAGGCCCTCTGCTTGCGAGAAAATGCAAGCAGAAGGGCGGGACCCGCAGTCGCGTCTGATTGGCTGAGCGGCAGCCAATCATGGACGCGGCTGCCGGGAGTTCAGTGCGGCGGAGGCAAGAGGGAAGGTAAGTAATGGTTTTGGCCATTTTCTGATATTACTAATAGAGGGGTTGGGGCTGGGGGGACAGGGGGAATGTTTGGTAAAAAGGTTTTATGGTAGGGAGAGGGAGGGGGGAGAAGGGTTGCAGTACGCATGCCAAACTTCTCCCGGAGGCCAGGTAGGAGGCAGAGTCCTATATGGACTCTGGTGGGCAGTTTTTAGGAGTTTGGGGGGGGGGGACTACAGGAGAACCATATGGAGCTGGGATGTGAGGTAAGGATTAAACTACACTACACAATGGGGCCAGTAGTGTGTGTGTGTGGGGGGGGGGGGTTGGGGGTGGACATGCCCTTTATTGGCAATAAAAGAAAATAATAATTAAAAGGAAAAAAGCCAACATGGCATTTAAGTTTAAAACACAGCAATGTTACTTTACATGAAAAAAAAATTTTCCCCCAGCTATTTGCTCATAGCAAGAAAAAACAATAGAACGAAAAATAAAATCTAGTTTACAGATGCTTCAATGAACAAATGGATCTTGATAAGCAGATGAATCCATAAATAACAGTCTGGTAGGCATTCCCTGGGCATATCTGCCAATCTTTTATAGACTTGTAGTCTATAGTCTAAAAACAACATCTGCAATTATTATGCATATTACATTATTTTACGAAGTCTCATGCTTAGCCCATACTAGTAAACTATCACAGAGAAGTTAAACATACCGACTGCTCTGAGATATTGCCTCATTGATAGCTTTGTTCACTTGTTCATAATTATAATTCTGATCACTTGCATGCTTCCACATATGAGACTTTAAGGATGGTGGGTGACTGCAAACATATCCACACAGTGAGCACCTGCCAAATTACAAAAAGTGAACATAAATCATGGATCTAGTATAAGCATACATTTTTGGTAAGGATCAAGCAGAAGTAATGTATTTTATTTCTTTTCTGAAACAAAGACAGGGCAGATCAAATAAATTAAGTAAGGACGTGTGTCTGATCCTGGAGGAACTTCATAAACTTAGATAAACTATCCTTGCACTAAAGCTAAGTACAGAGGGGAAAATTCCTGCACAATGCTGAAAGAATGTCCATTATGGGCAAGAATTGGTTCATGTATGGACGATCGGTCAGGCGTCTGACCTACTAGATCATTAAAGGGGAACTGTGTCTCCAAACAAGTTGAGTTTAAATGAAAGACCAGTTTCCTACCTTTAAAACGAGCCATCAACCACCTCTCTATGTGCTCCACAGCCCAAGATATAAAGAAATGACTGACCAGAAAGTTAATGGGTGGGAGGCTGACATGTGACATTCCTAAGGCTTCTCCCACAGTCTCAGACTCCCTCACTGTGTGAGGGAGACAGGAAGTCCCTCCTCCTCTCTGCTGTGTGAAGGACCTGCAGCTGAAGAGAAGGTAAGGGAATCTACAGCCCTTCTCTCTCTGCGAGTGGGCGGGGCCACATGGGGCTGTAAAGGAATGGGCCAAGGGGGTCTGCAACTGGAGGGACCATGGGGTCCATGAGTGGGAGGAACCAGGGGGGGTGCAAAGGGGAGGAGACACAGGGCAGATTGACTGACTGGTTTCAGAGCAGGAAGTGCAGGGGACCTGGTGATGCTGCTGTCATATCACACACAAAAATGTAAACATCTTCAAAACTATGTAAAATAAACAATAGAAATAAATTGCAAAAACTCTCAGGAGAGCAATTCCTATCAATTTATTTAAATCATTTTTGGACCACAGTTCCTCTTTAAGGACATCCGACCAATCGTCCATATATAAACCCATTCTTGTCTTTATATAGCCCTTCGTTGTGGAGAAATCTTCCTGTATGTACTTCGCTTAAGCGTTGCCTATTTTGTTTTCCCGCAGGCATTTAACACTAGGCCTTGACGAATTGCCACTGATTATGCAAATGCATTTTTGAAGTAGATATAGAGCACAGCTAAAATCACAATATAAAAATATAATATAATATATATATATATAAATATATATATATAATTTTTTTTTTTTTTTTTTTAACACACACACACAGTATCTCACAAAAGTGAGTACACCCCGCAAATATTTTCTTTTTATGGGACAATACTGAACATATGACACTTTGATACAATGTAAAGTAGTCAGCGTACAGCTTGTAAGTTTACGGTCCTCATACACACCCATAATAAAATATTTACAAAAATGTGAGGGGTGTACTATATATACAATTTAATACTACAAACAAACACTGGTACTCAGGCAACAGGTCTTTGATTCCACTAATTTGGACTCAATTGTGTGTAGAGGGTACAAAACCTCCATAATTCATAAATGTATAGAAATATATTCACACAAGAACCCAATAGCAGAGCTCAAAGTGATTTATTGAAGATACAGCCCTTTATCTCCAATAAATCACTGTGAGCACTTCTGTTGGGTTCTTGTGTGAATATATTTATATACATTTTGAGCTGTACTCAAATATTAGGCTTGAGAAACTGCTAGGCTGAAAATTGTGTATTTTTAAATGTCTGCTCTACTTGGGAGTATTTAAAGTTGCAAAGCATAAGCATGTTTCTGAATTTTATCACGGACTACTTTTACTTCAGTAAACAAAGTTAGTTTTTAATTGAAGTGATTATATATTTGTTAATAGGTTTACCATATAATTAAAACAATTCATACAAAAACATTTTAACAATTTACTGAAATTAGTACTTACTAAACAATAGAGTGTAAGTCACCACTATTTGAGAGCTATACACGAGATGAAGTTTATTTTACACATACTTGTACTGTTCTACCAGCTGTACTGCTTGATGTTCCTCCGGATGGCGCTTCATGTGACACTTCAAACTGTTCATATTTGTAGTGGCAAAATTGCACACTTGACATCTTAGGAAACAAAAACAAGGTACTAGCTGTAGTCAGCCCAAGAAACTGCATCACAACTCTCTTAAAAGTAAGAAACCATAAACATTAGAAAAAATTAAAAAATTCTAATATGGAAATTGATACCAGCCTTTCCAGAATAACAGAAATAAAAAGATTTTGGTAATTGTTTTATGTGCATGCATGCTTATAAATAAATACAAACAAAATCTAATCATTTTAGACAGAGAGACCATGTAAAAGCAAAATAAAAAACTTGAAGGCAGTCTACAAACAAGTCTTTTTCCTTCTGGCAGGTAATGAATATTTAAAAATTTGCTTTAAAAACTCATTTGCATGTGGCAAACAATGGACAATTTTAAACAAGCCTAATCAACCAAACAACAGATTATCATGAAAAAATCTTAAATGCGATTAGTCGTTTTTGTTTTCACAAATGCTTACTGTTGGCAGATAAATCTGCACACACTTGTTGATATTTCTTATCCTTTTCTCTTTGCATGGTTATTATTGGCCGACACCTTCCTGGCTGAACACTGAAGAATATTTAGCATTAACCAGGAAGGAGGAGGTTACAGACTGAAACATATTAATGCTAGGTACACACAGGCAGATATTTCAACTCGGCCAACAGTAGTGAACAGTCACAGAGAAAATTTAAGGTTTTTGTTCACCTCAAAAGAATGCAAAAACTATACACAACAACAACAACAACAACAACAACAGCAACAGAACCTGGAAGAATACAAATATATTATATTATTTGTAATATTATTTAAATTCTATACAGCACCGGCAGTGTATAATTAAGCATATGCTTTCAAGAAAACATTTTACATTTACAGGTTCATTATGACACATATGAAGGTAATAGTAATTTAAAGCGCCTTACAAATTTTCCTTATGCTATACTAAATGCAAATTTTACACTTTTGAAAGATATTAAGCTAGATACCCCTGCATGTGCTTGCTGCAAGAGAAATGCAACAACTAAAATTTCCTAAACCGAAAAGATGAAAAAAAAAAAAAAAGTCTATACCTGTACGGTTTGTCACATGTATGAATACGTCGATGATTTCGAACCCCAACATAAGTAGAGCTTGTGTAACTGCATACATCACAACGGTAAATTTTGGGGTTACTGGATTTGTTGCCTTTAACGAGAAATACATTATTTACGAAGTAATACTTTAAAGATAAACTGAATTTCATTAACAGGATAGTAGAATTACAACTGATAAGTTTGCCTAAAATCATCTTTTTTTCATTTGTCTATGCAAACCTTTTAGAGACCGAGTGCCCAACTGCAACCCAAAACCCCCTTATTTATTGCACAGTGCCAACACGATGACGTAACCTAAATACTGAGGTTTTAACTTAGAGAAAACAACTCAAACAGATACAGTAGATAGAATTTATGATAGATTTTGATATCTGAAACGGGGAATCAAGCAGAGTTAATTAACTTTAAAGCACAAACATAAAATCTATTTACATTTATTTTGGGTAATAATTCCCCTTTCCCCTGGCTTGTCTTATGCTTGTTCTGGGGACAAACTCTGGTGAACGTGTGGATGAGGGGCTCCAAGTTCCACCTCTGCCACAGGTTTCGCCACCACTGTTCTATGCAGTATTATAGAAAAAATGTTCCTTCCAACTTTGTATAGCACATCTGCCTGTCAATTATTGGGTCAAGGGCTTCTGAGATATATTCTACAATAGATGACACAAAGAGTTTGAAGTGGGCTCACTTTAACCAGACTGTTTGTAACCCCCCCCCTTTTTTTTAAGAGCAAAAAAAAAAATTTACCATTGTCAGATACCTCCCACAACCTAAACAGCACATAAGTGCATATATTACTAACCAGACATTTAGGCAGAGGCCACACTACAGCACATCCTAGCCCACCAAATTGCAATCACGATCAGCAGTGTTGCCTAGCCCTTAAAGATAAGTGCTTGTGAAGGTTCTCATTCATCCAGGTCATGGTATATCTGTTGTATTCAATTAGATCAACTGGACTTGAAATGTAGTTCTTGAAGACGTTTCGCTAGTCATCCGACTGGCTTTCTCAAAAAGCCAGTCGGATGACTGGCGAAACGTCTTCAAGAACTACATTTCAAGTCCAGTTGATCTAATTGAATACAACTTAAAAGATAACCATTGTGTGTATTAAGTTTATTTTAATAATTTTTAAATGAAAAGTACTTGAAAAGGGATATAGGACTATAATTCCAACCTTCCAATAGTTTCTGTGAGGAGTTTGACACTTGAGAAAGGACCTAGACTGTCCGAAACATGTGGCACAATAATGCACGTTGTTTATAGCAATACCTGTGGGTTGCCTGAGTTTTTGGTTGCTCTTTACTATACACTTATTTCTGTGAGGAGCACCACCCAAAGAAAACAGATTCTGCCAGTCTTCAGCACTATATTTAATAGAGGATTAGTCCAAATGAAACTTGGCAAAGAAAACAGTATATGCTGTAGATCCTCACAAAACATATTGTGAGGTAGGATAATCAATCCTACCTCCCTGCCACAGGTACTTCATATTTTTAAAAAGTTACATTTTAGATTATAGTTATCCTTTAAGGATAAATATTGCCTCCATTTTGGTAGATTATGCTGGCTCCTCCCTCCATGCAATCAATCAAGGCTGTGACTGCTGAAAACACAGCCAATGATTAACTGCTCTTTCTCTGCGCCTCTGCCAGAAATTTAGAGAACAGGGGGAATACTTATTAAATATATATTTTAGAAATGCATTTAATAAAGCATTAAAATAGCAGTTGGGGTTAAGGGGAAAAAAATTGACAGTGAACAGTTTTTAAGGGTGGACATACCCTTTGAAGAAACGTTATATCCCATATGTCCATTAAAGGGATGTCCACCCTAAAACTAAAATGCAACATCATGCTGGCCCCACTGTGTACTGTTCAAAAAGCCCTTAACTGTCTCCTCTGCTCCAAATAGTTCTCCTGCAGTGCTTGTATAAAGTCCAGGAAAGAGAATAGTAGGAGCTTTCCTGTGTGTGATAAGGTTCTGCCTCTTCTCTGTCCTTCTGGAGAACTCGGCATGCACTGTGGAGCTGATTCCCCCCCTCTCTCCCTCCATCAAGATCCATCGTCTGTGCAGCTTTAGATTTACATGTCATCCAATTTCTGTAGTGTAGCTTCCCCCCACCCAAACCGGGATCCCTTGGCTAAATCAATAGCTGGCAGCCGTGTCTGCGATTGGCTGACTCTCAGCCAAACACAGAAGCGGCTGCCGGCCAAGACTCCAATGCCACTCTGTTCCCGGAAGTTGCATTGGAGGCTGAAGCCGAGGGAACCCGGTCTGGTTGTAAGTTTGTGCGGGACTTTTTTTTTTACAAATACACAAAGCGATTAGGGTTGGACAGACAGCAAATTAAAGTTTTTAGGGTGGACAGATCCTTTAAATAGCCACTTTCTTTTAATCAAAGCCAGTAAAAATAGTTTCACCAGTCTATTTAAACAGATTTTGTTATATGTTTGTAAACAGTTACTGTTCACTACACTGATAATATTCAAATTATATAAAAACACACTAACTGTAAAAATAAAATACATTTCATGAAACTTAGTATTAAGAATACAGGTGTGCCACAATCCCAGAAAGTTTAAAAACTACTGCTCTAATTGGTATAATATATAATCAGAAAAGACTTAAAGATTCATCTATAACCTTGTTTTTGACATTGCCATATAGATCTAATAAATATGCCACATAAACGTGGAAAGTACTTTCTGCCTCTTGTTAGCAAATATACATATCTATTGATTATAATAATAAATAGAAGAATGTTTTGAAATTTTCAAATTACTCCTAAATATTTACAGGGAGTACAGCAGCGGGGACTGGGAACCTGCAACAATAGAACATTAGAGTTGCGCAAAATTTGTGCTAGTTCCAAAAAGATTTGGAAGTGGTGACTTTGTATAATATGTATTACCCTGTATGCAATTTATGACTATGTAACTGTAAAGCGCCACAGAAGATGTTGGCTAATAAATCAATAATAAAAATAATACAAAAGTGGTGCAGCCCCCGCAAAACAAACGTTAACCTATGATATCCGATAATGCATTGTGGTAGTGTGGCTTTTACGATAATTTTACAGGGAAATCTCCCTGTATGTGTTGTGCCCCAATAACATTTGTTCTTATTTAAATGACCCAATACTCTTTTTCTAAGTACTACCTCAAGGGTTGGGTAGTAGTAATTGATCTATACTGGCTCAAATGGCACAGATATAACAGACACAGAAGGATGGTCAGTATTATGCTAACACAGGTGTAAACAGCACCCGCTAAAAGGAAACTAGCTCAAGAAAGCACTTTAAACTTCCATTCAATTGGAGCCAGTTTCTACTATGCCACCTTTATGCTATAACCAACTATCTTTAATAGGCAAGGACACTTTAATTAAAAAAAAAAAAATTGTACTCAATTACAAAATTAAAGGGCATGTCCACCCCAAAACTATAATCCCCCCAACTACTGGCCCCACCATGTAGTGTAGTTTAATCCTTACCTCACATCCCAGCTCCATAGGGTTCTCCTGTAACCCCCCTCCCCAAAGTCCCAAAACTAACCACCAGAAGATAGCAGGGCTCTGCCTCTATCTTGCCTCCGTAGATATTTGCCATGCGCACTGCAGCCCTTCTCCCCCTCCCTCCCCCTCCTCCTCCTCTACCCTCCCCTCTCTCCCTCTTCTAGTATCTACTCACCCCTAGCAATAAAAGCTCGCTCCCCCCCATGTCCCCCAATTGCTCCCCCCAGTCCCCACCCACGCATGTTTTTTTTTTTCAAAAAGCTCCCCAACTCTTACTTACCTCTCCGCTTTCCTCCGCTGCACTGAATGACCGGCAGCCGCGTCTGTGATTGGCTGCCGCTCAGCCAATCACAGACGCGACTGCCGGTCCCGCCCCTCTGCTTGCATTCTCGCAAGCAGAGGGCCGGCAGTGCGGCGAGGATCGAGGGGAGGTAAGTAAGAGTTTGGGGAGTTTTTTGAAAAAAAGAAACATGCGGTTGGGGCTGGGGGACATGGGGGAGCAGAATATTAAAACCTATTTTAGGGGTGGACATACCCTTTAAAAATGTTTTAAACTATAAAAACAATACAAAGCTTTATTTGTCTAATCTAGAGTACCTGATGGAGACCCTTTTCTTCCTCATTGCTACAGATCTGTGGTTCATCACTTGAGTAGATAATGTATTGTTATCTGTATGACTACGGTGTTCTCTTTCATGATTCCTTAGCTGAGACTGCAAGACAAAAACAAGACTAAAATGAACAGTACCAGACGAACAATTTATTCCAATACTAACAATTAGATATTGCTTAATATCAGAATTTCAAAGCTCGAACATACCAGTCTCCCAAAATCCCATCATTAAAGTGCTCACCAGAGAGGAAACTACTGTATCACTCCTTTTATGCCTCCTGAATTCACAATTACCATAGACCTCCGTCTCTATATTAAATAAATGGACAGCTTATACCCATGTGAAAAATGAAGACTGGTATTAACTGGCAGAAACTCACCTAATAGTATCCCCCTCCGCTCCAATAGGCTCATGCAATTTTATATTCTTCACCAGGCCTACATTACCCCTCTTAGAAATCCCATATGAGCCCCAGATTTAATTCTCAATGCCCAAAATGCAAACAATTCAATGCGGACTTCTGACATATGATCTGGCCTTGCCCCAGGATTACAACGATTCTGGGGAAAGTTCTCCACACCTATCCGTAATCCTCCCCTTCCCAATTCCTCAGACCCCAAAATATGCCTACTTGGAATACCAGAATCATAACCTGAATAACACACATCTCACTCTGATAGAGAAACCGTATTCTATGCCAAAAAGACAATAATCCTTCAGTGGATGTCCCCTAACCTCAACACATGGAACACCGATAACTAACATGCTTCCTATGCTCAGACTGATATATGTGGGTCGAGGCTGTCTGGACAAGTTCAATGATATTGTGGGCACACTGTTACGAACACCTATAAATACTCCTCAAGAACAAAGCATGAAATTTTTCAGGTAAAAATAGGTACCTCTGACTTATCTCAGTATATACGGGTATGTCATTCTTTCAATTTAAGTACCTACTTACTCTGTAAACTCATGCAACTGTAATATATGACAATTTTATATGTATACAAATATAACGGTACAAAAGATGTTGATATATGATGTCAATAAAGAAACAAGTTTAAAAAAAAAAAAAAAAGTACCAGACACAAGTTTTATAAATCCATCATTTTTTTGGGTAAAAACGAAACGTGAGTTACAAATCCTTTTTATTACATGTTAAATGAAAAAGTATGTTATTTAAATAACATAACTAAACTGAAAGGGAAAGTTTAAGTAAAACTTTGAATTTGGCTTGAAGGGCTACATTTTGGAAGGGAATATGTGTGTTTGCTGCAGATTTTAAAACTCAATAATGGGAATGATGATATGTAATGAACGCTGTGTTACCCAGCCCAAAGTGGTGCTAATTTTGTCCAATCAATCAGAAAGCTAACATCTGATTGGTTGGGGCAAAATTAGCACCATTTTCTAATATTTAAAAAATTTGTTTTTTTTTTTGTTTTGACTTTAGTTACCCTTTAGTATGGCTGCCACAGTAATGGATAAGTATATCAGTAGGTGTGTGTACCTGTGTCGGTTGGGGGTTAAAAAACAAACTTTTTTGATGATTGGTCATAATTGTTTTTTTGACTTTAGTTACCCTTTAGGTATGGCTGCAACAGTATGGAGGGGTAGGTCAGTAGGTGTATGTAACTGTGCCCCATGGGGTTAAAAAAACAACCTTTTTTTATTAATCAAATTATTTTTTTGACTTTAGTTACCCTTTAAGTATGGCTGCCACAGTAATGGATAAGTAATCAGTAGGTGTGTGTACCTGGGTCTGGTTGAGGGGGTATTGTCTTTTTGTGTTTAAACCATAAAACTATCTTTTATTGAGGATAATCTAAATTAGTTTTTTTGACTTTAGTTACCCTTTAAACTAAGTCCAAAAAGCGGAAGAATAAAACGGAGAGAAATAGAAGAAGAAATAGAAAGAACAGTAATTTGGCTTTTTCAAATATCCATCCTACAGGTAGCCAGTTTAATAATCTAGTCAGAGCACAGTAGAAGAAATTAAAACAACCAAAAGCTTGTTACACTGCCCACTTTCTGTGCCAAATGTGCTGTCGAACGGCTGCGTTTAAAACGGACACCAATTTGTTCATATGCTGGGTGGATAAGCAGTTGACCACAACCGGACCACATGAACACATCAAAACCAAGCCCTGCAGTCACCCAGCCCTAGAAAGTCAGCCCTGCAGTCACCCAGCCCGTGGAAAGTCAGCCGCAGTCACCCAGTCACCCAGCCCGTGAAAGTCGCCCTGCATTCACCCACCGTATTATTCCACCCACCACTACCCACTCTATCTTAAGCAAGATATACATTACTCGATCTTTGTCCTGACTGAACATTCCACTAGCAAGTGGTCGGCCAGGATAAACACTGTCTCCTGGCAAAAGTAACCGCAGCTGACAGTTAGCTGCAACCAAGCATGCAATCCATACGGACCACACTATCGCCTGCGGTTTTCTAACTGGTGGAAGATTCTCATCAGCTTCACGAAGTTCCTTATTTTTAATTGTTTTCTCCAACCTATTAATATTTCTGCATTTCAACATTTTACACAGTTTTTTTTCCATTATCAACATTTTTACATCATTTTATATTATATAATTGAATCACATGAACCATATTCTTTTTAACCTCCGTGGAAAGTTAGCCATGCAGTCCCCAGCCAGTGTTTGCCCTGCACTTCACCAGCAAGTGTTAGTAAACCCACCACTACCACCTTACTCAACCCACTATATATCTGTCAGTCTTAAAGATGGGTACACATTACTCGATCCTTCCTCCTGACTGAAAATTTGCCACTAACGGGCAGTCGGACAAAACACTTTATCTGCAAAAGTGCTGCGGCTGACAGTTTGCTGCAACCAAGTGTGCAGTCCATAGGGGACCGCAGGATCGGCTGTTTATTTTTACTTGCCCGTTGCTCAGATTTAGTTAGTATTTGTGTAATTTGGTGGAGCTAGGATGGAGCTAGGGTGGATCACCTGTTTGCCATAGGACATTGAAATGTTTGAAGTTGCTAGCTCCTAACTTTTTGAAACTGGCTTTTAATATTTGAGATTTGTCCAAAAGATCCCAGTACTAGCATGCATAAAGTACAAAACTTGGTATATCATTCCATAGTTTCATGTCATTGGAATTTGAATATTACTAATGAAAAAAGTATTTGTGAAATACCATATGCTTACCTTATAATAAAAAGATTCTGTACAGTTTTACATTCAACATCCTTGTTTACAGTGGTTTCATGTGATTTTCCAAATCACTGCTATTATCAGCTATATGTTCGCAAATAGGGCATTGATAAGGTTGTCTTTGTCTATGAACTCGCAAGTGCTGCTTTATGTAGCCTTTGTTGTCACTTGTGTAATGGCAGAGACGACAGCGGTACGGACGGTCAGCATGAGACATATATTCCACAATATTGCTACTGGAGCCAAAGTCAATTGTAGACTCGGTCTGTGCATTATCCCTTAACTCTTTCAAAATATCATCATCTGTAGCATCCTGATCTGTTCGTTCTCTTAATTTTTCAATAACTTTAAGCAAGGACATACGATCCCATTTTTATTGGGGTTTCATTCAATCACTTTCATCTTTACTTTCCTCCCGGTTAACAGAATTTTCTCCAAGGCTTTGAATTTCCTCAGGAATCATAGATGAAACTCTTTTTGGATATGCAGCACAGTTTCCAACTGTGTCATGCTGTCCAGTGTCTGGGTCAACAGGAATCGCATCACTAACAATGCGAAGGCTTGATTTCTGACACTCAACAAACACTGATTGGCATAGTTACCAGTGCCTCAGCTCCAAAGAATGTAACCTTAAACATTCAGAATTTGTTCTCCTTCTAACTGGAGGAAAATTCTCATCAGTTTCATGGTTCCCGATTTTTAAGTTGTGTACTCCAACCTATTATAATTTCTTCATTATCATATTTGATTCTGTATGAGAAAACAGAATGGGACTTTTACATGATATCTCTGAATCACAGGAAACTTTTTCTTTTTAACCTCCAAATCACCTGTAATCAAAAGGGATTTTTGGGATACAGTTCTTGAGCACTGGGCAAACGTTCCACAATTACATTAACATGCCCTTTTTTGTTCTGACTACAGCTAATGATATTCTGTGCAGAAGAAAGCAGGCTATCTGTAATTATGTTATCTTGATCAACATCTGATAACGTATCCTCTACTACTATAACTTCTTCTATTGCATCTTAGACGCTGCTAAACTTATATTTTCTATTTCTTTCATTGTTCTTTCTATTGGAAAAGAATCAAATGCTTGAACGTCTCTAATTTCGGGCATCCTAGAATGTTGTTCATTTTCGATCTCTTCAGATAATACAGATTCACTTCCTTGAGGAGTATGAGCAACAGTGGATCTGAAGACCAGCAAACTCATTCTCTTCTTCAATATAGGATAGAGAAGTCAACTTCACCTGCATGCTTCCAAGCATGCGTTTTTCAAACATTCTCTGTTGACCACAGGTATATCTACATATTAGACACCGATATAATCATAATCTTCATGTGCATACCATTTTTTCTACCTGTTCTGAGAAATTAGCTGATGTGGAAAGCTGTTTACACGTTTGAAGATGTTTTTTTTGGATCCCATTTTTAAAATGTTTTTTAATGTGTAGCTTCAAGCTCATTGTGTTGCTTAAATGTTAATGGCACTCTGAACACATAGAATAATTTCATTTTGCTGACCATGATTCTTCACATTTTTCAAGGGTTTCAAAAGAAGGAGATACGAAATTACAATACTGCACTGATAAACATCACCTTTCTTTCTCTTGGTAGAAAATAATGTTCATCTGAACGATCAAAAGTACTTCACTTTTACTTCTTTTGGGACTATCATCAAGGTCAGCTAATTAAGATGGAGAGACACAGTGATCTAGTTTGTTATCTTGATTATCTTCAACTGGATAAGAACGTTTTCTTATTTCAAGCATCTGTTGGACTTTTCATTCCCCACCATTGCAGTTAACTTCTGTAAACATTAATTAATGGATCAGCACATTTCGGTTTCTCAGCAACAGCAAGACTGTGTCTTCTTTTTCTTCCACTTTCAACATAGCCGTTGTAGTACATTCTTTGTTTTCCATTGTACCTGGAGTTAAAAAAGAGTAATTTATGCATTTAATCAAGATTAACCAATTGTCACACAATATTTCAAACTACAGATATGCAGATATAAAAACAGTATTTTTGTTGGATTGGCAGCAGCCAACAAGTCACTTGCAAATTACTTCTGTTTTTTTTTTGTGTGGTTTTCCTATATTTAGGTCAACAGGACTCTAAAACAAATGCAGAATTTTACTTTATTTAACCTTTAGACTACTTAGTTGTACATTTATAATTGTGATTTTTAAGACAAACAGGATTTCAAGAGAGCTCTAGGTTATACAGGAACACTTGAATAGTAGTCAAAACACACCTGAAGATAACACGTTCCCATAGCACCTTATTTGAAGTTCTTGACTTCATGTTTTCATTTTATAGAACATGTATGCGCCCACACAGATGCATAATTTTGCTTTCCACATTTAGATAGAAAAACCTCAATGAGTAAAGTAGTAGAATACTAATAACTTTATACACACTGCAATGTTGGGTTTACTCTGGTATCTTGATTTCCCCCCCAAAAAAATATCAATATGGCTGGCTCTCATAAAGCATATATTTTAAGATCAATAATCTATAAAGAAAGAAAGAAAGAGAAGGAATTAAAGGACAACTGAAGCCCTTCCCCACTTCTTTCTCCCCCATTAAAAGTCCCAGTGTAAGGGCCTGAACCACTAGGTCCTCACCTCCAGCTTGCATAGTTTCTGAGGAATACTTTTTTATAAATTTTGACACACAACTTATTATGATGGGTACTTGATTTCCATTTCCATCTCATAAAGGACAACTATATTTATCACCATCATACAGTATCTCCCTTTCTCGTTCGTGTCTGTAGAACACATTTCCGCACACTCCCAAACGTTCACCATTGACCTTGAATAGTTCGTAAATGCTAGAAAATTTCCCTTGCCCAAATGTTCTCCCTATGCTTTACGTAGGGAGAAAGCTCAGGAATGTTTGTAGGGGGGGATCTTTAGAGTTGAAATTGCCAGTCCATTCTGCCCCAATAATAAGCATATGATCTGGCCAATGGGAAGAAGCATTTCCTTTAAAGTGTACCTGCCTATTCGTCATGTACTGGACACACTTGGGTGCAGAGAGAGATCCAGACTGGCAATCAAACTTAAATAACTACCTGTGATTAAAAGTAATCCTGTGTAAAAGGGACCTAGCAGGATAGGTCCTCAACCTAGTTTGGAGTGGCGGTTGTCCTTAACAAAACTCTGACCCGTAAAACATTGCTTTGGTGGCGCAAATACAGTAGAGGTATATTATATAGTGGCATAATTAAGAGAGAAACTAGGGTGGATCTGTACTTTTGAGGGGTGCTTGTTCTTCATTATCCACCTGGCCGACCTTCGTTTTTCTGATAAACCTATCAATATTGTAGGCGGTTGATAGGAAAACCAGAAACTTTTCCTGATATTTTGAAGGAAAAAGTTCAAGAGGGGGCTTATGAGCAGCTTATGTAATCACGGTTTAAGCAGTAAGCACCAACTCGTTTACTGATTGAATAGACCACAGCTCAAGCATGGGGGGGGGATAAAAGCATAGTGCACATTTTACTCCCTTGTGGACTCAAAACAGTATTATTGCATAGTTAATCATTTTAAAGTATCACCTAGTTCCCTTTTCACATCAATACAGATTCTATACAGCAACCACAACACGTACTATGTTGTGAGGTTGATTGGAGGTCAAGCTCATATTGCCTATTAACTAGTCTGGAATGTTAATTCCTTATAAGGTTACACTTCCCCATTTCAAACAAGTACATGAAAACCTGTAGCAAATATACACTTAATTTAGCTAATACACAATACAGTAATAAAATGAATATCAGTGTGGGAGATTTATTTGCCCTGGCAAAAGTAATGTTGCCAACAAAGGTTTTAAAACCGAAACTAGGATATTTATAAAATTTTGTTATAATGTAGATGTCATAAACTATTTGTCTCTGCATGTCTAGAGCAAAAAAAAAAAAAAAAGGGGAAAATACACCACATTTACACACTTCAGTAGGTCTGCATTTTGTTTGAAAATGCATAAAATATTAACTATGGAAAGAGGTTATTTTAAAGCAGAACGTTCCTGAGCTTAAAGTTGGCTCTGCCCTCTCTTTAATTTCTGTTCCAACTTGTCCTAAATTCTATGCTCATAAATGCTGTTTTCCAAGTATTCATCTGGCAAGTGCTGATTATACAGGAGAGGTGTGGAGAGAGAGAGTAAGAGAGTGAGAGAGAGCGTCAGCTTCCAATGCAACTTATGGGAACAGAGTTCATTGAGGACTTGGCCGGCAGCCGCGTCTGTGATTGGCACGTCTGCCACTCACAGATGCGTGCTGACAGCTACTGATTTAGCCAAGGGATACAGGTCCAGTTAGTAAGTTTCTTCTAACTTTTTCCAAATGGACAATGCAGTTTAGGGTTTAGGGGGGAGAGCTACTTACAGCAAAATTATTTAATGTTAAAGTACAGCACAAGATCTGGATGGAAAGGGGGGGGGGGATAATCATCTCCATCTCCACCTTTTTCATCGAACCAAGGCTCCTAGTCTCCACTTTCCTGTATTTTTGGACAGACACTGCAGGACAACCATTGGAGCAGGGAGAAAGGTACTGTTATTTTGAACACTACAAAGAGGGGCCAGCAGTGGTTAAATTTTAGTTTTGGTGATGGGCATGCCCTTTAAGCAATAAAGTATCTAAGGGATTACCAAACAAGGGAATAAAATGTTTGTTTTTGGATTACAAAGAAATTATAGCAATTTGGTGTGCACTTCAAACCTTTTGCCAACAGATTAGAGGACAATCAATAAAAACGTATACAGACTACTACAGTAATTGTAGGAGGTACTTACAACATAAAACTATAAGTTGGAAAAAAACAATTTACTAGGAGAATGGAAATTGAACTCAACAAGTGGGGCACAACAAAGATAGTCTAATTGCAACACCACAAAATGCCAAAATTCCATTGTTCTATTCCAGGCTTCCAGTAAAACAGAATTGCAACAATACTTTGGCTGTTCCCTGGAACTTTCAACTTACAGTAGATACCCCACCTTTATTTAAGTTTATGTTTTAAGACCTACAGAATAGAAAGTTTTCACTGATGAAAGATAGTATGTATTTGAGGTTGAATAAGACATATGTCCATCCAGTCCGACCTACTCAGCAAAACCCACATTCCCTGCCTAACTGCGGATCCAGAGAAAGGCAAAAGAAAGGCAAAAAAAAAAAAAAAGCCACCAGAATTATGGAAATGCATTATGCTTCCTGACTCCAATGACAATCAAGAATATCCCTAAATCACTCTACTTTATGTATCAATCCAGAAACCTGCAACATTCCTTGTTTTTCAGAAACTCATCCAGCTTTCTTTTGACATCTCTAATTAACCGGCCAACAAAACTTCCATGGAAGGCAGTTCCATAGTTTAACCGTTCTCACAATGAAAACCCCTTTTCCGAAATTGAGAGTACACTTCTTTTCTTCAAGTCTTAAAGGAGTATAACCCATATACCAAACATTTGCAGTCTTTGCCCTCCGTTGTATTATTCACGGGAGGTGAGAACGCTTATTCTTCCCTCCCTGTGAATAGTATTTTGCGTGTCCCGACATGTTCGTTTGGGTGAACAATGCCCATGATAGTGTATTGTATGTCCCGTTAATGTATTTATACACAGTAATCATATCCCCACGCAAGCGCCTTTTCTCTAGTGTACTTAATTGTAACTTATTCAATATGTCTTCATATTCAAGCTCCCCTATCCCATGTTATTTTAGTTGCCTTCTCTAAACCTCTCCATTTCCAAGACGTTCTTTTTGTACACAGGATTCCAGATTGCATTGCATATTCCAAATTATGCCTCCAATGCTTTGTAAAGAGGAAGAATAACATTTTTCCCCTTAATCCATACCTCTCTTTATACAAAACAATATCTTGAGACCGAGTGCCCAAACTGCAACCCAAAACCCACTTATTTATTGCACAGTGCCAACACGATGACGTAACCTAAATACTGAGGTTTTAACTTTAGAGAAAACAACTCAAACAGATACAGTAGATAGAATTTATGATAGATTTTGATATCTGAAACGGGGAATCAAGCAGAGTTAATTAAACTTTAAAGCACAAACATAAAATCTATTTACATTTATTTTGGGTAATAATTCCCCTTTCCCCTGGCTTGTCTTATGCTTGTTCTGGGGACAAACTCTGGTGAACGTGTGGATGAGGGGGCTCCAAGTTCCACCTCTGCCACAGGTTCGCCACCACTGTTCTATGCAGTATTATAGAAAAAATGTTCCTTCCAACTTTGTATAGCACATCTGCCTGTCAATTATTGGGTCAAGGGCTTCTGAGATATATTCTACAATAGATGACACAAAGAGTTTGAAGTGGGCTCACTTTAACCAGACTGTTGTAACCCCCCCCCTTTTTTTTAAGAGCAAAAAAATAAAAAAATTACCATTGTCAGATACCTCCCCACAAACCTAAACAGCACATAAGTGCATATATACTAACCAGACATTTGGCAGAGGCCACACTACAGCACATCCTAGCCCACCAAATTGCAATCACGATCACAGTGTTGCCTAGCCCTTAAAAGATAAGTGCTTGTGAAGGTTCTCATTCATCCAGGTCATGGTATATCTGTTGTATTCAATTAGATCAACTGGACTTGAAATGTAGTTCTTGAAGACTTTTCGCTAGCATCTCCGACTGGCTTTCTCAAAAAGCCAGTCGGATGACTGGCGAAACGTCTTCAAGAACTACATTTCAAGTCCAGTTGATCTAATTGAATACAACTTAAAAGATAACCATTGTGTGTATTAATTTTATTTTTATAAATTTTAAATGAAAAGTACTTGAAAGGGATATAGGACTATAATTCCACCTTCCATAGTTTCGTGAGAGTTTGACACTTGAGAAAGGACCTAGACTGTCCGAAACAGTGTGCACAATAAATGCACGTTTGTTTATAGCAATACCTGTGGGGTTGCCTGAGTTTTTGGTTGCTCTTTACTATACACTTTTATTTCTGTGAGGAGCACCAGCCCAAAGAAAACAGATTCTGCCAGTCTTCAGCACTATATTTAATAGAGGATTAGTCCAAAATGAAACTTGGCAAATGAAAACAGTATATGCTGTAGATCCTCAACAAAACGATATTGTGAGGTAGGAATAATCAATCCTACCTCCCTGCCACAGGTACTTCATATTTTTAAAAAGTTACATTTTAGATTATAGTTATCCTTTAAGGATAAATATTGCCTCCATTTTGGTAGATTATGCTGGCTCCTCCCTCCATGCAATCAATCAAGGCTGTGACTGCTGAAAACACAGCCAATGATTAACTGCTCTTTCTCTGCGACCTCTGCCAGAAATGTAGAGAACAGGGGGAATACTTATTAAATATATATTTAGAAATGCATGTAATAAAGCATTAAAAATAGCAGTTGGGGTTAAGGGGAAAAAAATTGACAGTGAACAGTTTTTAAGGGTGGACATACCCTTTGAAGAAACGTTATTATCCCATATGTCCATTAAAGGGAATGTCCACCCTAAAACTAAAATGCAACATCATGCTGGCCCCACTGTGTACTGTTCAAAAAGCCTTAACTGTCTCCTCTGCTCCAAATAGTTCTCCTGCAGTGCTTGTATAAAGTCCAGGAAAGAGAATAGTAGGAGCTTTCCTGTGTGTGATAAGGTTTCTGCCTCTTCTCTGTCCTTCTGGAGAACTCGGCATGCACTGTGGAGCTGATTCCCCCCCTCTCTCCCTCCATCAAGATCCATCGTCTGTGCAGCTTTAGATTTACATGTCATCCAATTTCTGTAGTGTAGCTTCCCCCCACCCAAACCGGGATCCCTTGGCTAAATCAATAGCTGGCAGCCGTGTCTGCGATTGGCTGACTCTCAGCCAAACACAGAAGCGGCTGCCGGCCAAGACTCCAATGCCACTCTGTTCCCGGAAGTTGCATTGGAGGCTGAAGCCGAGGGAACCCGGTCTGGTTAGTAAGTTTGTGCGGACTTTTTTTTTTACAAATACACAAAGCGATTAGGGTTGGACAGACAGCAAATTAAAGTTTTTAGGGTGGACAGATCCTTTAAATAGCCACTTTCTTTTAATCAAAGCCAGTAAAAATAGTTTCACCAGTCTATTTAAACAGATTTTGTTAATATGTTGTAAACAGTTACTGTTCACTACACTGATAATATTCAAATTATATAAAAACACACTAACTGTATAAAATAAAATACATTTCATGAAACTTAGTATTAAGAATACAGGTGTGCCACAATCCCAGAAAGTTTAAAAACTACTGCTCTAATTGGTAATAATAATAATAATCAGAAAAGACTTAAAGATTCATCTATAACCTTGTTTTGAACATTGCCATATAGATCTAATAAATATGCACATAAACGTGGAAAGTACTTTCTGCCTCTTGTTAGCAAAATATACATATCTATTGATTATAAATAATAAACTAGAAGAATGTTTGAAAATTTCAAATTACTCCTAAATATTTACAGGGAGATACAGCAGCGGGGACTGGGAACCTGCAACAATAGAACATTAGAGTTGCGCAAAATAGTTGTGCTAGTTCCAAAAAGATTTGGAAGTGGTGACTTTGTATAATATGTATTACCCTGTATGCAATTTATGACTATGTAACTGTAAAGCGCCACAGAAGATGTTGGCTATATAAATCAATAATAAAAATAATAACAAAAGTGGTGCAGCCCCCGCAAAACAAACGTTAAACCTATGATATCCGATAATGCATTGTGGTAGTGTGGCTTTTACGATAATTTTACAGGGAAATCTCCCTGTATGTGTTGTGCCCCAATAACATTTGTTCTTATTTAAATGACCCAATACTCTTTTTCTAAGTACTACCTCAAGGGTTGGGTAGTAGTAATTGATCTATACTGGCTCAAATGGCACAGATAATAACAGACACAGAAGGATGGTCAGTATTATGCTAACACAGGGTGTAAACAGCACCCGCATAAAAGGAAACTAGCTCAAGAAAGCACTTTAAACTTCCATTCAATTGGAGCCAGTTTCTACTATGCCACCTTTATGCTATACCAACTATCTTTAATAGGCAAGGACACTTTAAATTAAAAAAAAAAAAAGTTGTACTCAATTACAAATTAAAGGGCATGTCCACCCCCAAAACTATAATCCCCCAACTACTGCCCCACCATGTAGTGTAGTTTAATCCTTACCTCAAATCCAGCTCCATAGGGTTCTCCTGTAAACCCCCCTCCCCAAAGTCCCAAAACTAACCACCAGGAAGATAGCAGGGCTCTGCTGCTATCTTGCCTCCGCGTAGATATTTGCCATGCGCACTGCAGCCCTTCTCCCCCCTCCCTCCCCCTCCGTTACTATCCCTCCCCTAGCATTAAACCCCCTTAATATGCTGCTCCCCCCATGTCCCAGCCCCAACCGCATGTTTTTTTTTTTCAAAAGCTCCCCAAACTCTTACTTACCTCTCCGCTTTCCTCCGCTGCACTGAATGACCGGCAGCCGCGTCTGTGATTGGCTGCCGCTCAGCCAATCACAGACGCGACTGCCGGTCCCGCCCCTCTGTGCATTCTCGCAAGCAGAGGGCCGCAGTGCGGCGGAGGATCGAGGGGAGGTAAGTAAGAGTTTGGGGAGTTTTTTGAAAAAAAGAAACATGCGGTTGGGGCTGGGGGACAGGGGGAGAATATTAAAACCTATTTTAGGGGTGGACATACCCTTAAAATGTTTTAAACATATTTAAAACAATACAAAGCTTTATTTGTCTAATCTAGAGATACCTGATGGAGACTCCTTTTCTTCCTCATTATTGCTACAGATCTGTGGTTCATCACTTGAAGTAGATAATGTATTGTTATCTGTATGACTACGGTGTTCTCTTTCATGATTCCTTAGCTGAGACTGCAAGACAAAAACAAGAGACTAAAAATGAACAGTACCAGACGAGACAATTTTATTCCAATACTTACAATTAAGATATTGCTTAATATCAGAATTTCAAAGCTCGAACATACCAGTCTCCCAAAATCCCATCATTAAAGTGCTCACCAGAGAGGAAACCTACTGTATCACTCCTTTATACATGCCTCCTGAATTCACAATTACCATAGACCTCCGTCTCTATATTAAATAAATGGACATGCCTTATACCCATGTTGAAAAATGAAGACTGGTATTAACTGGCAGAAACTCACCTAATAGTATCCCCCTCCGCTCCAAATAGGCTCATGCAATTTTATATTCTTCACCAGGCCTACATTACCCCTCTTAGGAAATCCCATATGAGCCCCAGATTTAATTCTCAATGCCCAAAATGCAAACAAATCAATGCGGACTTCTGACATATGATCTGGCCTTGCCCCAGGATACAACGATTCTGGGGGAAAGTTCTCCACAACCTATCCGTAATCCTCCCCTTCCCAATTCCCTCAGACCCCAAAATATGCCTACTTGGAATACCAGAATCAGATAACCTGAATAACACACATCTCACTCTGATAAGAGAAACCGTATTCTATGCCAAAAAGACAATAATCCTTCAGTGGATGTCCCCTAACCTCAACACATGGAAGACACCGATAACTAACATGCTTCCTATGCTCAGACTGATATATGTGGGTCGAGGCTGTCTGGACAAGTTCAATGATATGTGGGCACACTGTTACGAACACCTATAAATACTCCTCAAGACAAAGCATGAAATTTTTCAGGTAAAAATAGGTACCTCGACTTATACTCGAGTATATACGGGTATGTCATTCTTTCAATTTAAGTACCTACTTCTCTGTAAACTCATGCAACTGTAATATATGACAATTTTATATGTATACAATATAACTGTACAAAAGATGTTGATATATGATGTCAATAAAGAAACAAGTTTAAAAAAAAAAAAAAAAAAAGTTAGTCCATGAGCAAAGTCTATGAAAACTTGGTATTCATATATGGGGAAAAAAAGTCCAATATGATCCAGAATATAAAGTCCTTCTAATTGGCTAGTGATGTTTCCTTGTCTTGATGTTAAATGGAGAACTGTTGCTTTCTGCTTTGAATCCTATTGTATGCATTATCCTGGAGATGGGAGGGGTTTGGTCCCTGAAGGTGGTTTTTCCCCCTCCCTGAAAGGTGTATCCTACCTTTTGGAGGGGAACTTTTGAGCTCTATTTTCTCTCTAGTCCATATTATGAGTACCGTACATCTCACATACAAAATATTTGTGATCCACTAATATTATACAATCCAAAGATACCAAACATGATATACATATGAGTTTGTATGACCCAGAAGTAAAATATCTCATGTTCCCCTTGTGATATCATCCTATAAAATTCCTTGTTTTTTTTGATTCCAGCATCAGCTGGCATTATTTGGGAAAATATGACATAATTCCATCCCCTAAATTATTATTAAATATGGACTGACTTTGAAATGACATCTGCTGTAAAACATTATACCACCTGTGGTTCTCCTGATGATCATTCTGGCTTTTATTGGTTGTGGCAGGGAATTTTAACACTTATTTCCCTTTGAACCAGATACCCAGATCCTCTGTAACAAACATATGGAGATTAAGAGAAAATATAAATTTATAAATGGTCAGTCACAGGTTTCATTAACCCTTTGAGTATCTCTGGGTTGAAATAGGTGGGAGCTGCCACATTGATTGACACTGCTATTGAAGTGAGATAAGTTGAAAATTAATAAATTAATACTGCTATTATAGAGGTTACTGATTGCTTTAAAAAGGACGCCACAAACATGTGGCAATAAAGAGCACGTTTGATGCAGTAGATAAACTGCATGGTGTCCCCTTCTTATTAAATTTTATGTTGTCATTTTAGAGGTTATATGTGAGTTTAAATGCCACTCGTGTTCGTGAAAATGACTTTGTTTATTGCCATAAAATATACAGAGTACACTTTTCAATTCCAAAACATGTCCCTTTAAGCCAAAAGTATTTACTTTCCCTTTCTAGTTTTCAACTTGTCCCATATAATTCTACGGATTTATGCCTCTCTTGCATACGGCTCTTTGGGGGGAAATTTCTGCCCATATGACCCGCAAGTGGGTGTAACAAGGGGGTCATGTCCTGAGCGGGTTATAGTGGGGTCTGGGTCATTGGGAGGTAGGGTTTATCATGCAGCCCATTTGCCAAATTTATTGGAATATCTATGCCATGTATTTAAGGGTGGGATGAGCGCAGTTCAAATAGATCTTAATGTAAGGGATGGCAAGTCCCCTTCCTAGACAATGAAGATGTTATCCACGTATCTAACACATCCGCTTAACATATTTTAAACTCGTAACTCTTTTTTATACATAAGCACTGAATTAAAGGGGCAGTTCAGTGAAAGGAAATCTTTATCATTAAAATGATTTATCCATATTACACATACCAAGGTATTCCACATACTCTGTTCATTTTATAGAATTTGTTTTTTTTTTTACCCTTTGCTATACTTTGCATTTCTTACTTCCTTAAAATGACCCCCACAGTAATTTCTACTGATTGGCTGCTGAATGGGTCACACCTGCTCAGCTGTCTACTGAGCAACTGAATCAACCCAGGCATTGAGACCATAACGGACACTATTAGAGGGTTCTGCAAACAGGAAGTTGGTACTTTGGAAACATTTATTTATATACAGAGAAATTGCTGGATGGGCAGATTATTCTCATTGAATTAGGAAACATTCCTACCATAAGTATTTGTACTGAATGTCTCATTTAATGCATTTTGTTTGATCAGGTACATATCCAACTCCATTGGAACTCCATTGGAACCAGCATTGGAACTGGTTGCCAGTTGCTTAAGGTGCTTTAGATCTTTCTTTCCTAACCTGTTTCATAGACAGTGAGTTAAAGCTCCAGTCTCCAGGAAAATGTCTGCGGAAAGAAAGATCTTTGTCCTGTGTTTGTTGGTACAACAGTTTCTACTGCTGCGGGGAGCCAAGATCCTGACAGTTTCTTTTGTAGGTAAGTCGCTTCTTACGAGTTAAATGAAATCCTTACCAGTAATTTTCCCCTAGTCCGCCAGTTCAGTATCTCCTGGAACATCCTTAAACAGGAGACAGCAGAGGGAATATTTTGTATGGGTCATTAAAGCTGCAATACTGGCAGATTGGGCAATGTCGACATATTTAGCAGAAGGCATCTACTGGACCAAGATCTGAAGATGTTGCCAGTTATTTACCTCCTTAGGACCCTCAGGATCTCTAATTGGCCAGGAAAGTTTATCATTTTATAAAATAAACTGTGCCAAGCAAAATAAGGAAACTATTGTTCATTCAAATTACATATGAACACTTATCTGCAACAATCTCCCTCTGTGCCTTAACTGTAGTGGTAAAATAATCCAAGGCAGTGTATGTGGGGTTAAACCACCTTAAAGGACAACTATACTGTAAAAATGTACTTTTTTAAAAATGAAAAGCACCTGGGGCAAGGAGCTAGGATTGATTATTCCCATCTCCCAATATTGTTTTGTTGAGGAGGTACAGCACATACAGTTTTCATTTGCCAGGTTATGGCCCTGGGCCATTCTATATTAAATATAGTGCTGAAGCATTCAGGAAACTGGAAAAAGCAGTTTTCTTTGTCCTGCTGCTCCTCATAGAAATGATATTGGGAGGGAAAAAGCACCAATCCTACCTCCCTGCCTCAGGTACTTTCTATTTTAACTGTTTTTGACAAAACTCAATATGCACTAGAGTTTCCCTTTAAAGACATTTTAGTAATCTCTCCATTTAGAGGCTTGTAAAAAAACAATATTGTGTCTATTAGTCTAGATTTAAAGGACAATTATACTCACCTCACCCTCACTCCTCTTCCTCCATAGCTGCATAGTACCCAGGGTGAGGACCTAAAATCGCTAAGTCCCCACCCTGGGTACTTTCCATAACTCTTGCACTACTTACTGCAAATCTGCTTCGTCGATCGCTCCATTCCTCCTCTCTTCCTGCTTCAGTGACAGACCGCAATTGCAGCCAATAGGAAGATACGCTCTGCAAGGAGGCGTGTCTTCCAAATGGCTTCCCCGCGACTGTCACCGACAGTAGAAGAGAGGTGGAACAGTGCGGATCGCCGAAGCAGATTTGCAGTAAGTAGTGCAGGAGTTGGGGAGAGTACCCAGGGGGAGGACTTAGCGATTTTGGGTCCTCACCCTGGGTACTATGCTGCAGTGGATCGGGGAAAAGGTGAGTATCATTGTCCTTTAATTACTGGTTAAAGAGTCTAATGTTGTTTAGAGGTTTTTGATCAACGGCAAGTTCATTGCTTCCTTTATCTGCTTTTCCTTAAATATCCTTAAATATCTGGTTAGTAATGAATCTAAAAAGGGACAAAAATATCAGTTAGTGTTGGGAGTAGGTAACTGACAAGTGACAGTTTTTTTTAAATGTGGAAATTTCCTTTGATTTAATGTTTTGAGTTACACAGCGTAAAGCTTAGGGACATCTTTATTAACCTGCGGTATCGGAAATGTGTGATCGTAGGGGTATTGTAGAAGTATGTCCGTGGTTGTAAGCGATCTTCATATTAAATGCACAATCACAATCATGAATTTACAAAATCGCAATACTGCGCCTTTATGAATATTGCCCTTACTGCCTACTGAATCAGGGCGTACAATTCACTGCTTACCTGACACTCCCACAATACATGTTTTATTAAAACATGAAACATGTTTAGGAAATATCCTTGTGTTTTTCCTGTGTTTAGGTGGAAGCCATTACATGCTGATGGATAAAATCTCACGGATTCTTCAAAGCAACGGCCATGAGGTCAAGATGTTTTCCCATTTTGTAGATCTAAGTTCAGGTACTGTCAGCTATAGTAACCAACCCAATTTTCATTTAAGGGATATGGGAATGGAATAAGTGATTGATTTATAAATAGGGGTGCTTCTAGACCTTTTGCCACCCAAGCTAAACTTTTCAAGTTGCCCCTTTTGTTTCCTGGGGTGGATGAGGCCTGTGGAGGTGGACATGGTGGACTCACTAACAATGTCTATTAAACTGGGGGTTGAGCCCTCCAGTTCAGTAGACACTGTTAGTTCAGCCCTCATATTCACCAGCCTCTGTTAAGTTAGCCCTCCAGTTCAGCAGACACTGATAGGTCAGCTCACCAGTTCACCAGACACTGTTAGGTCAGCCCTCCAATTCAGCAAATGCTGTTAGGTCAGTCCTCCAGTTCAGCCGATGCTGTAAGGTCAGCCCTCCAGTTTACTAGGCACTGTAACTTCAATCATCCTGTTCAACAGATACTATTAGGTCAGCCCTCCAGTTCATCAGACAGTGTTAGGTCGGCCCTCCAGTTCAGCAGATACTGTTTGGTCAGCCCTCCAGTTCACCAGACAGTGTTTACTTAAGAGTGGCTGGTGAACAAGAGGGCTGACTTAACCACGACTGTTGATCTGGAGGGCTAACTTAAAGGACAACAATACGGTAAAAATTAACATTTTAAAAATGAAAAGTACTTGCCACTGGAAAGTATAATTGATTATTCCTACCTCACAATATTGTTTTGTTGAGGAACTGCAGCACATACAGTTTTCATCTGCCTGGTTAGTGCCCTGGGCCTTCCTGTATTAAAAATAGTGCTCAATCACTGGGGTTGCTCGACAGAAGCAGTTTTCCTTACTTCTGCTCCTCATAGAAATTTTATTGGGAGGTAGAAAGCACAAATCTTACCCACCTGCCACAGTTTTTTTCATATTAACGTTTAAAAAAAAAAACTATATACGCACTATAGTTCTCCTTTAACAGTGGCTTCTGAACCCTCCAGCCCTCCAGTTCTGCAGACACTGTTAGGTCAGCCCTGGAGGGCTGTCCTAGCACTGGCTGGTAAACTGGATGACTCAGCTAACATTGTCTGGTATATAGAGCTTTGTCCACAATGACTGGTACATACAAATTTGTCCACAGTGACTTGTACATACAAGTTTGCCCACAGTGTGACTGGTGGACAAAAGGCATATTCTGCCTCATAGGAGAGGCAGCCTTGTTTATAAAGGAAGTTCTAGACATGGCATTAAAGTAGAGGATGAGGTTTGTTTTAGCAAAGGTATATAGGGCTTAAAAATATAGAAGCACCTTAAAAATAAAAAGAGAGTTAAAGGGGAAGTTCAGTGCAAATACATGTGCTTTTCAGAATAAAGAGCAGTATTTTTTCATCCCAATGACCTTAATCTGCCAATTCAGCATTTTGTCTGTGTATAAATAAATGTAACCAAAATACTGACTTCCTATTTGCAGGACCCCTAATAGAGACCGTTATTGTTTTGCCCTTGACCCAGCGCCTGGGTTGATTCAGTTGCTCAGTAGAGATTTGAGCATCTTTTACCCATCCAACAGCCAATCAGTAGAAATAACTGTTAGGAACATTCCAAGGATGTGGTGCATTCTGGGAAGAAGAAGGAGCGTTAGAACCTGAAATGTCAGCTCACTAATTTCAACAGCAGGGAGCAGCAAAGGGTGTGAAATCAACTGATTTTTCAAAATGGGAGAGAATATGTAGAATAACTAAGAAGACATTACACAAACTAACAATTTAACAAATATTGATCATTTCCACTGAACTGTCCCTTTAAACAAATCTCTCATAGAGGAAAAGATGTTTATAACAGACTTGAATCAGAAAGACTAGAAATGGGGATTAGATTTACATAAAGGAAAGCAGTGGTGAGGCCTCATCTAGAATATACAATGCAGTTTTCACCTCCAGCATAGAAAATAAGGAGACTGCAGAACTGAGAGTTGTGAAAGGAACAGAAGAGTTGATCTATATAGACAAGCTAGCTAAATGGATTTATTTAGGATCTTAAAGGGAATATGATCACATAGTAAAAATATTTCTAATAAAAAGTAGAATGTGAACAAATCTAATACTGTATATTTAGATGTCTTCTCCCCAGCCACATCTTTATTTGGTTATGGAGTTTAATATAGCTGGGGGTATTCTATGACGTTTATGATATATGGAACACTCTCTACTTCGATAAGTTTTTTAAACATTCTACATTTCTAAAAGATCTAATTGTTTAGACCAATTAGGAAATTGGTTCAGCAATCTTTCAGGAAGAAAGCAGCTCCCAAATTGGTTTAGTGATCACTATAAAGACACTGGGAGCTGCTGTAAATGGACTTTCATTGGACGCATTCACTGACAATTATCCACCACTTGTGCAAGGCTTTTGTATGACAATATGTGCCTTTAAAAGTTTTTTATGTAGAGTTCAGGTCTTTCTTTCTCATTCTCCTTTATTTTTTTAGATGTTAAAAATCAGGATGTCCCTTATTCACATATCGTTGGGAAAACAGAAGAGAAGTATGTGCAAGAAACATTAAGAAGCTTTAGAGGGAATATCACAGAATTCTTCAGTGGGCGGTGTGTATGGGACCTTAACATTAATTCTCGTCTTTTTTGTTGGTTTCTAAAATGTTTGCAACCAAGTTAAAAACTGTATGCAATATTGGGATAGAGGTGGGTCAGTGAAGTGAAAGAGAGAGATTTAATATGGGGTGCCAATGATCTCAGATCATTTTGAAACAACAACAAAAAAAAACAATATATGTTGTTGACCAAAACAAATTTAGTGTTAAAAAACACGTTTACTGAAGAAAAGCCAATATTTTGGTAACCAAACTATATTTAGTCTACCAAAAGTAATTCTGTGGTAACAAAAAGAGATGTCCGAACTTCGCAAAATCCGGTCCACTCGGGGAACCCGCGAATTTTCGAAAAATGAAAAAATCCTCGAAATTATGAGATTTCTCGTAATTTAGAAAATTTTCGAAATCCGGATTTTCAAAATTTTTTGAAAATACGCGAAATCCTCGTAATTTTGAAAATTTTCGGAAATACGTAATTTCGAAAATTTTCTAAAATACGAGAAATCCGCGGATCGGAAGTTCGGAAGGCGGAAAATCCGGAAAAATCCGCCGTTCGCGAACGGGATAAGTCCGCAGCGGATCCGGGTTCGGATCTGCGAACCCGCCATCCCTAGTAACAAAACAAACATTTAGTCAACAAAAAACAATATTTTGGTGAGAAAACTATATTTAATCGACCAAAACAAATTCAGTGGTATCAAAATACATTTAGTCAACAAAAAACAATGTTTTGGTGACCAAACTATATTTAGTCGACCAAAAGAAATTCTGTGGTAAAAAAAATACATGTAGTCAACAAAAAAACTGTAGCACCAACAAAAATATATTTTGATGACCAAAATCTGTTTTGGTGAATACAGTGGATTGAAACAAAATATTCTTTGTATACAAAAAGTGGTGAAAAGTAACATTATTCTGGCAAAAAGAAAATTTTGTAGACAAAATACATCTTGTACCATAAGTACCCTGCCAACGCACCCTTCCAAATGTGGCTTCAGGGCAAGGTGGTGGGAAGGTGGTGTGGTGGAGATGGGAAGATGGGAGTGTTGCATGGTGTAAGCGATGTCATCTGAGGGTGAGGTGGAGGTTTGCATTGGATTTACACAAAATTTGTGTTGACTGATCTATTTCCGAAAATTCGGGAAAATAACGCAGTGCAGCCTTTGTAATATAGGTAGCACTAAGTTTTGCTCTACTTTGTAGCACAGAACTTAGTGCCTTTAAGGGAGAATGGTACTTCTTACCTGACCGGGATCCCATGATGCAGTAAATCTCGCAAAAGGGATTTACTGCATTGTGGGATCTCGCAAAGAAAAGAAATATTACTTCTGGTTCTGCATCTGCCCCTATGTTAGTAAAAAACAACAATCTTATAATGTTCAACAAATAATTTCTGTAGAATAATTCTCCTTACCAAATAATTTCTGTAGAACAAATTTGTTTACCAAATAATTTCTGCAGACCAAATCCGTAAATTTTGTACATTCGGTCAAAAGTTCAGTGAACTAGTAAAATTATACTTTTTTTAGTAACCTTTACGTGAACCTATAGACTCACTGACGTTCACTGAACTTTTGACCAAATGTACAAATTTAAGGCTTGTCTTCACTTGACTTAGAAGGTCCATTTTTCTCCACTCTTGATAGAAATCATCTAAACATGTTAAATGCTCTGTTTATCATAAACTGAGAAGTCTTGACTAAAGCATTGTTTCATGCTAATAAGGTCCAGTGTCCATACAAAACATTTAAGTTCACACAAAACCAACTAGGGCTGGTGCCATTTTATCCTGGTGGAAACAAACCCCTACACACAATGCAGAAAAGATTACTGTTTGTAAAATACTCAACTGATGTCTAAGAGGAAACAATGGACTTCAAAGAAGTCGAGTAAACTGCAACTCTCAGTATATTGTCAAGTTGTCAGAATCGAAGATAGAACCATTGGTCACAAACCTAAAGGGCGTGTCCACCCTTAAAACAAAAATACTAATAACTTGTCAGTTACCCGCAACCCAAACTGTTATTTTTACCAGTCTATTACATGCATTTGTTACCAGATATTTAATTGTAAGATCTTTCCCGTTCTTAAAAAGGTATCTGCCTCCTCCGTCAATGAGCTTTTTATAAGCATAAGCAAGTGCAGAGGAGGCAGCAGGAGAAACAGAAGTCAGTCATTGGTTGTGATATTAGCAGTCACAGCCACCATTGACCGCATGGAGGGAGGAGCCAGCTTACTCGGTAAGGATGGAGGCAATAATTATACTGGTATAATTTGGTTAATAATAAATCTAATCATTTGCTGAATGTATTAATTGGAGTTGGGGCCGAAAAACAAACATGTGACCAGTTTTTTGTTTTAAGGGTGAACATGCCCTTAACTACAATTTGTGCAGAACCTTCCAATAAGGTGTAATGTGACAGTTGTCTAGTTTAGTAATTGTGTTTGATCTTTTATTTTATATGGTTTACTAAATTGTTTTGTTTATACAAGCAAACTGTATGTATGTTATATATATAATACATAAGTGTGATATTTTATAATGGGAGCTGCAGTGGTATTTATCCTTATAAAAATCACCCAGCTATGTCACTAGTGACTCATTTCTTATATCCCACTGCTCCTCCCATTCCAGTGTTCATGCCTGGACAATGACTCAGCATTTTTTGCTGAACCTGCTGGAGCTGAGTCCTCTCACTTCCTAACCAATGTCTCTCTCCTCTACAAAGATTTGTTTAACCGCATAGATGCTGGGATGGGATGTGCCTTTCTACTCGGTTTACAGAAGGTAGCTTGGGGGGTTTAAATTAAGGTGAGAATAGGGAAAATGCTAGAATAGGCTAGAATTATTTGTTATGTATTATAAGAAATAATGCACCCCTTAACTTTATAATATAAGGACATTACGGCACCTCAGAGTACCCTGCCCTGTATAAAAGAACCTGGCCTACGACCTTGTGCTTCTATATGGTCAGGGAACTCTGAGGTGGCATAATATCCTTATATCATACTGTAAGGGACACATTATCCCTAATATATTATTTCTGCCTGCTTTACTGAAAATGCTAAAAAAAAAATTTGATCAATCCTGCAGAGACTCTCTTCATTTTAACTTTGCTATCGTGGACCAAATGTCGCACCAATGCAAGATGATATTTAACCAGTCCTCCATTATAAACTCCCTGAAAGTGGAAGCGTTTGACATTGCAGTGATAGACGCCTCCAATCCTTGTACATTTTTATTAATGGAGAAGATAGGAAAACCTTTCATTGCTTTCTTTCCCACTTATTCTGTCAACGCTGGACAGGTTGGAATTCCTAGTCCTCTGTCCTATGTTCCATTCCTCGGTACCAGGCTAACAGACCAGATGGATTTCTTTCAACGTGTGAAGAACGTCTTAGTGTATCTTTTATTTCATATGGCGGTGAATGAAAAAATAAGTTCAATGTTTAATGATGTTATTGAGGAGAATTTCCCTGAGGGATCTAAACCATCCTTATCTGAACTCTACAAGAAAGCAGAACTTTGGATTTATAACTCGGATTTCGCC
The DNA here is from genome assembly GCA_019447015.1 of Hymenochirus boettgeri. NCBI lineage: Eukaryota > Metazoa > Chordata > Amphibia > Anura > Pipidae > Hymenochirus > Hymenochirus boettgeri. Next base: position 118,738,505 of record CM033472.1, read on the forward strand.
ATTGATTTTCCACACCCACTTCTCCCTCATGTGATCTATGCTGGAGGTTTGTTATCCGAGGCACCAATGCATGTGTCACCGGTGAGTAATTTTTTTGATAAAACGCCATTTAGAATTCTAATTAGGGATCTGTTGTTGTTTTGTGTTTACCATGGTCTTCCAATCTCATTGGGATACTCTAACTTCAATAGAATGAGCTGTCCAGCAAAAAGATTATGGCTATGAAGGTAGATATTAATACAACACACCTTGTCTTGTGTTGTATTAATATCTACCTTCATAGCCATAATCTTTTTGCTGGACAGCTCATTCTATTGAAGTTAGAGTATCCCAATGATTTCTCCCTATAAAAGTAAAGTGGTCCTAATCTAAAGGCTTTGAGAAACTCTCCAACCAACTGCTAACCAGGGTGAGGATTGCTAGGTCCCCACTGGGAAATACAGCAGATAGAAAAGTTCTAAGCTGCAGAGCCACTCAACTCAGCTCAGGTGCTGCACCCCTGTCTGTACCTCTGTGGTGAGGACCTAGAATTGGAATGTTTAGGATATAGCTAAAAGGGAGGAGGGCACTCAAAGCCTTTAGATCCCCTATACATTTAACCTTATAAAAGAAAAGTAACATAACATCTATCTGTATCTTTGCTTGACATTAAACGGCGTGTCCACCCTTAAAACAAAAAACGGGGGACTTGTCAGTTATCTACCCACATCCCAAACTGCTATTTTTACCAGTTTATTGCATTAATTATAGGAGATATTTCTTTCTCGTAAAGGTATCTGCATCCTCCCTCTGCTCAATGAGCATTTTATAAGCTTGAGCATGTGCAGAGAAGGCAGCAGAATAAAGAGCAGTCAATCACTAGAAAGGGAAAGTTTAAGTATAAACTTTGAATTTGGCTTGAAGGGCTACATTTTGGAAGGGAATATGTGTGTTTGCTGCAGATTTGCAAACTCAATAATGGGAATGATGAGTTTGTAGTGAACGCTTGTTTGCGACAAAAAAAACTTTTGTGTGTACCCAGCCCAAAGTGGTGCTAATTTTGATCCAATCAATCAGAAAGCTAACATCTGATTGGTTAGGGCAAAATTAGCACTTTTATTGAATCTCTCTGTATCTTTTTGATGATTGATCAAAAAATTTTTTTGACTTTAGTTACCCTTTAAGTATGGCTGCCACAGTAATGGATAAGTAGATCAGTAGGTGTGTGTACCTGTCGGGTTGGGGGTTAAAAAAACAAACTTTTTTGATGATTGGTCAAAATTCGTTTTTTTGACTTTAGTTACCCTTTAGGTATGGCTGCAACAGTAATGGAGGGGTAGGTCAGTAGGTGTATGTAACTGTTCCACATGGGGGTTAAAAAAACAAACCTTTTTTATTATTAATCAAAATTAATTTTTTTTACTTTAGTTACCCTTTAAGTATGGCTACCACCATAATGGATAAGTAGATCAGTAGGTGTGTGTACCTGGGTCTGGTTGAGGGTTATGTCTTTTTTGTGTTTATAACCATAAAACTATCTTTTTATTGAAAATAAATCTAAATGATTTTTTTTTACTTTAGTTACCCTTTAAATATGGCTGCCACAGTAATGGATAAGTAGATCAGTAGGTGTGTGTACTTGGGACTGGTTGAGGGTTATGTCTTTTTTGTGTTTATAACCATAAAACTAACTTTTATTGAGGATAAATCTAAATTAGTTTTTTTTAATTTAGTTACCCTTTAAATATGGCTTCCATGGGAATGGAAAGGTAGGTCAGTAGGTGGGTGTACCTGGGTCTGTGTGGGGGGTTGGGGGTATCACCATTTGTATTTATGACCATGAAAAAAACTGTTTTGAAATATCCACATTTGAGGATTGTTACCATTATAGTCTATGGGGAAAAATGCCTGAAATTCGCAGATAACGCCGTAACGCTTCTGCGGATTCCTTAGCTAGAAGATAGCACACTTCTCCTATATGCCCTGCACATCTGTACTGAATTTCATGTCTCTAGCTCAAAAACTGTGGGAGGAGATACGGTCCAAAAAAGGGGAAGAATAAAACGGAAGAAGAAAAAGAAGAAGAAATAGAAAGAACAGTGATTTGGCTTTTTCAAGACAAATTAATTAACTGTGATGTCAGGAGTGACAGCCTTGATTGACTGCATGGAAGGAGTTGCCATTCGACGGTATCGGGGCTGTATCGGCACTGTGTGTGGCCACTTTCCCAAACAAGCATGCGGCCGACAAACGTTTGTGTCAAACCCATGTTTGTGTCTGATGTGAGTGGGTTGTCCATTTGAAATTTGAGGTGCAGAATCTAAAGGGGAAACTTGCAGCATTGCAGGGCTCAGAAGTCCTGTATCTATTATCTCTGTATCTAAGTTATCTATTATTTCTATGAATGTAGAATGCCTCCAAGAGTATCAGGACAACTCCAACTAGTGTGTGCAGCTTCTGGCCCCCAATGTGTCATGGTGTTACAGTGGGGACGAGTAGTTCTTAAAGGAAGAGATTGGGAAAGCATCTGGCTGGTTGATGTTTAGAAAAACATTTTTTTCCCAACCATCTGCTGCCCTTTACATTTTCCCTTTCTATTCTTCATTGTTTGTTTACAGGAATTAGAAGATTTTATCTCTGAATCAGGACAGGCAGGTTTTATCATTGTGTGCTTTGGCTCTATGATTCCCTCATATCCTGTCATTGAGATGAATGAAGGTTTAGCAAAACTCTCCCAGAAAGTGATCTGGAGATACAAACAATCTGATTGGCCAAAGGAAGTGAAATTGGCCCCGAATGTCAAACTCATGGACTGGATCCCTCAGAATGATCTACTGGGTGAGAACTTACATTTTATTTATTATTACGTTATTTAGTATATCAAAATGTTTGTAATAATGTTGTCTTATCTTAATGATAAATTGCTGATTAGAGATGGCCATTCCTAAAGTTTGGTTTGTTTCAGAACTATAGAACTTCTATGAAAGTTCTATAGTTCAAAAACTAACCCATTAAAGTCACCGGGGGAAAATAGTTCAAAGAGTTCTAATTAAATACAGTTAAAATATCAATGGTAACTTACTGTAAATGGCTCTGGGACCTGGGAAATGGTCTGGGAAACACGTACAAAACTTGTTTAAACACTAACTTTCCTTAGCAAACGGTACATTCAAAGGCTATCGATTCAAAGTCCAAGTTCGTCTAAACTATTAAAGTTCGGGTCAAATTCGGGTTTGAGTTTGAGTTCTAGCCCATCTCTACTGCTGATATACCCTATGAAAAATAACAGTGATCACAGTAAAGACTAAATAGAAAACATCCATCTTACTAGGTCTATCACATGACACAATGAATCCACAATCAGAACTATTTTTAAGGGGAAAGGGGTCACTTTCTCGCCCCTTTAATTATGGTAGAATAGAACCCAGAGGCTGCAAGTTGCCATTTATCCTTTATAGATAATATAAATATATTTATATTTTTACGGAGATTGCATTGAGTTTTTAGGTGCAACTAACTAAGTGGGAGTATATAACACTATTACACATAGGAAAGGTCAATATTATGTGTGTAATTATCAATATTTAATTAAAATCACCATAATAACGCTATACAAAATATAGTACTACTACTTACTACTGAATTACAAAACAAATGATATACAATTAATAAAGTATACTTACTTTTCTTGACACCCCTAAGTTTGAATGGGAAACTGAAAGTGGTAGGTTTAGCCACACCTCTAAGTGCTAAAGTGCTAAAGGGTTTCCATGTACACACTAAAAGGAAGTGGAATTTTACCAGCATCCAATGAGGTTCTGATCTTACAATATGTGCCACTATTAGCAAATTAAAATCGTTTCTTAGGCATTGTACATGATAAGACAGGAAGTGTAAGAAAGTTCCTATATTTTAATCTAATTAATCTTTTAAGATAATCAGTATCCTGTACTCCAAAGTCATAACCCCATAGCAACTGTAAATTTGGAACTTACAGTAGTAAATGTTTGTATGTATTTTATTTCATATATAGCGCTAAATATTCCACAGCACTTAACAATTATTTACTCAATTCACATCAGGCCCTGCTCCGAAGAGCTTACTTAATCACTTTATGTACCCATACAACCTATGATTAGTAAATACTAATAAGTATGAACCTAGCATGTTAATCTGGATCCTGTATAGGGTATCTGGTTGCCAAATGGAGCTGTTTAGTTGAACATTGTGGTAGGATTGACTGGGTCTATTCTCAAACCTACAGTTTTATTCCACTTAAGACATTTTGAATTATAGCCGTTAGGTAGGCGGAATATGGAAGTGAGAGCAAGTTTGGTAAAGTGTATGACTCCTACTGCCTTAAGTGACCCATATAATCCTTTCATAATCCAATAGTGTAAAAGTTATGGATGTAAGGGTAGGATAGATCACGTGCATGTTTAAACTCTTGGGTAGTCATTTCTAAAGCACGAATGTGGGCTTTTAATGTCTGTAAGTCAGGAAAATGGCTTAATTCCAGGATGTATGAAATTTTTTTTCCAGCTGTATAAAACTAAATTTTCCAGCATTCTGTGCAGGGAATGCTGGGAGTTGTAGTTTTTAAACATGTGAAAAGCCCAACACCCATGCTCTATATCATTAGGCTGTATTGCATCTGTATACATTCATAAGCCAATGGACATAAAGAAGAAATTTACTACTAAAAGGGAATGCTGGGAGTTGTAGTTTTCAAACATGTAAAAGGTCCCAAGTTTAACACCCCTGCTCTATGCCATAAGGTGCATTAGCTACAAGACATTAAGAAGAAACTAACTGCAAACAGAGAATGCTGGGATTTGTAGTTTTCAAACATGTGAAAGGTCACAAGTTCAACAACCCTGCTCTATACCATTAGGCTTTATTACATCTGGATACATGCATTAGCTACAGCACACTTTCCACAGAGTTGGATTTAGTCTCAGAAATAGCCAGTGTCTCATGCACCATGTTAAACACAATGTTGCAACTTGGTGGTTACAACATTGTAACAGCAGGTACAAATTTTAATTGATTTTAATGTTAGAGGTGTTTTCTTACAGGTTTACAGGTGTCACACGGGTAAAGATGGGGGCGGGTCCCTCTTTAAAAGGAATTGTACACTGAAAAAAATGACTCATTTCAATCTATAAATGAATACATGTAAGCAGAACTTACTCTGCTCAGTCCCTCAGTCTCCCAGCCCCCTGCCAGGCTATCTGACTCATATCTGACTCATGCTCAGTGATCCCTATGAGGCAGCATTCAGAGAAGAAATTTCCCATCAGGCAGTTCACGTACCATCACCATTCCAGCTACAGCAAAACTATACATAACAAAAAAGATTTTGATGCTAAGGCACTTGATTGACAACTAAAATGTAAGATGGTTCAGACTGGATATCTAAACAAATAAGACACAGGTCAACAAAAAAAGGGTACAGAGATTATAACAGTAATTGAGGTTTAATAAAGACATACATCCATAAAGTCCAACCTTTTCACCCTCCTTTTTACACTACCTAACAGTTTATCCAGTGGAATGCAAAAAAAAAAGGCTAAAAAAAGGGGTGAAAAATTCCTTCCTGACTCCAAACGGCAACCGGAAAGTATCCCTGGATCAACCAGAATTACAGTATATGTATTAATACCAGTAATTCTCAATATTATATAGTATCCCTGTACCAACCAGAACTACAGTATATGCATTAATACCAGTAATTCTCAATATTTTTTAGTTTTAGAAACTTATCCAGGCCCTTTTTTTAAAGCTATTCAATGAACTTGCCATTACCACTTCTGCTGGAAGACAGTTTCACCGTTCTCACTGTAAAGAAACCTTTCCTAACCTGAAGATGAAACTTCTTTTCTTCCAACCTTAACCCTTTCACTGCCACAGATCGTATATTCACGATCTGTGCAGTGAATGCACAAACTGCCACAGATCGTGAATATACGATCTGTGGCTTCCCCCCTCCAAAAAATTTTTTCCCCCCTGCTAGGGCCGATCGGGGGGCAGCATTCAACTGCCCCCTAGTCCCCTCGATCCCCCCTCGGTTTCGTCCAAATCCGAGGGGGGGATCAGGAGATATCCTGCATTGAAGTCTTCCCTACCTTGAAGCTGCCAGTCCGGAGGAGGAAGCTGAATGGGAGACCCCGGTGACATCACAGAACTTCCTCCTTCACCGGGGTCTTCCCATATGGAGGTACACTGCTGCCCCCGGTGGTCCAGTGGAGGTACTGCAGCATGATCTATGGAGATCATGCTGCAGTACCTAAGTATAGTACAAGCTGTCAAGCTGACAGCTTTACTATACATTTTGTGAATGGAACTCAAAGTTCCATTCACAAATAGGATTTTTTCTAAGTCTTTGCTACTTAGCGAAGACTTAGAAAAAAAATGGGGACAGAGATCAAAATTTGGTGATCACTTCTGATCACCAATTTATTGATCTTTGCCAATGAATGAAAAATCACTTCCTGGAAAATGATTTCCGGGAAGTGATTTTTCCGATCGGATTTCGAATTGGAAAACGGGCATTTATTTACAGAGCACTTTGATTTTTTTCTTGTAATTACACCTGTGCATGCGTCCGATTTGAGCTAGTTGGTGGCCACGTCTCTGTGTACATCCACGCATATGGCATACTGTTTGATTCAGAACATGTGGGAGAGTGATATTTAGTGGGGGGGGTTATTTGTGGGGGCATTTCCAAGTTTTGGGGCTGTTTGAAATTACAGAGAACTTTGATTTTTTTCTTGTAATTACACTTGTGCATGTGTCCCATTTGAGCTAGTTGGTGGCCACGTCTCTGTGTGCACCCACACATATGTTTGGTAAAACGAAACGTGAGTTACAAATCCTTTTTATTACATGTTAAATGAAAAAGTAATGTTATTTTAAATAACATAACTAAACTAGAAAGGGAAAGTTTAAGTATAAACTTTGAATTTGGCTTGAAGGGCTACATTTTGGAAGGGAATATGTGTGTTTGCTGCAGATTTTAAAACTCAATAATGGGAATGATGAGTATGTAATGAACGCGTGTGTACCCAGCCCAAAGTGGTGCTAATTTTGATCCAATCAATCAGAAAGCTAACATCTGATTGGTTGGGGCAAAATTAGCACCATTTTCAATGATTTCAAAAAATTTGTTTTTGACTTTAGTTACCCTTTAAGTATGGCTGCCACAGTAATGGATAAGTAAATCAGTAGGTGTGTGTACCTGGGTCTGGTTGAGGGGGTATGTCTTTTTTGTGTTTATAACCATAAAACTATCTTTTATTGAGGATAAATCTAAATTAGTTTTTTTGACTTTAGTTACCCTTTAAACTAAGTCCAAAAAAGCGGAAGAATAAAACGGAAGAAGAAATAGAAGAAGAAATAGAAAGAACAGTAATTTGGCTTTTTCAAAATATCCATCCTACAGGTAGCCAGTTTAATAATCTAGTCAGAGCACAGTAGAAGAAATTAAAACAACCAAAAGCTTGTACACTGCCCACTTTCTGTGCCAAATGTGCTGTCGAACGGCTGCGTTTAAAACGGACACCAATTTGTTCATATGCTGGGTGGATAAGCAGTTGACCACAACCGGACACATGAACACATCAGAAAACCAAGCCCTGCAGTCACCCAGCCCGTAGAAAGTCAGCCCTGCAGTCACCCAGCCCGTGGAAAGTCAGCCCTGCAGTCACCCAGTCACCCAGCCCGTGGAAAGTCAGCCCTGCAGTCACCCAGCCCGTATTATTCCACCCACCACTACCCACTATCTATCTTAAGCAAGATATACATTACTCGATCCTTTGTCCTGACTGAACATTTGCCACTAGCAAGTGGTCGGCCAGGATAAAGCACTGTCAGTCCTGGCAAAAGTAACCGCAGCTGACAGTTAGCTGCAACCAAGCATGCAATCCATAGCGGACCACACTATCGCCTGCGGTTTTCTAACTGGTGGAAGATTCTCATCAGCTTCACGAAGTTCCTTATTTTTAATTGTTTTACTCCAACCTATTATATATTTCTGCATTATCAACATTTTACACAGTTTTTTTTCCATTATCAACATTTTTACATCATTTTATATTATATAATTGAATCACAGTGAACCATATTCTTTTTAACCTCCAGTGGAAAGTTAGCCATGCAGTCCACCAGCCAGTGTTTGCCCTGCACTTCACCAGCAAGTGTTAGTAAACCCACCACTACCACCTTCAACCCACTATATATCTGTCAGTCTATTTAAAGATGGGTACACATTACTCGATCCTTCCTCCTGACTGAAAATTTGCCACTAACGGGCAGTCGAGACAAAACACTTTATCTGCAAAAGTAGCTGCGGCTGACAGTTTGCTGCAACCAAGTGTGCAGTCCATAGGGGACCGCAGGATCGGCTGTTTTATTTTTACTTGCCCGTTGCTCAGATTTAGTTAGTATTTGTGTAATTGGGTGGAGCTAGGATGGAGCTAGGGTGGATCACCTGTTTGCCATAGGACATTGAAATGTTTGAAGTTGCTAGCTCCTAACTTTTTGAAACTGGCTTTTAAATATTTGAAGGATTTGTCCAAAAGATCCCAGTACTTAGCATGCATAAAGTACAAAACTTGGTATATCATTCCATAGGTTTCATGTCATTGGAATTTGAATATTACTAATGAAAAAAGTATTTGTGAAATTACCGATATGCTTACCTTATAATAAAAAGATTCTGTACAGTTTTTACATTCATACATCCTTGTTTTACAGTGGTTTATCATGTGATTTTCCAAATCACTGCTATTATCAGCTATATGTTCGCAAATAGGGCATTGATAAGGTTGTCTTTGTCTATGAACTCGCAAGTGCTGCTTTATGTAGCCTTTGTTGTCACTTGTGTAATGGCAGAGACGACAGCGGTACGGACGGTCAGCATGAGACATATATTCCACAATATTGCTACTGGAGCCAAAGTCAATTGTAGACTCGGTCTGTGCATTATCCCTTAACTCTTTCAAAATATCATCATCTGTAGCATCCTGATCTGTTCGTTCTCTTAATTTTTCAATAACTTTAAGCAAGGACATACTGATACCCATTTTTATTGGGGTTTCATTCAGATCACTTTCATCTTTACTTTCCTCCCGGTTAACAGAATTTTCTCCAAGGCTTTGAATTTCCTCAGGAATCATAGATGAAACTCTTTTTGGATATGCAGCACAGTTTCCAACTGTGTCATGCTGTCCAGTGTCTGGGTCAACAGGAATCGCATCACTAACAATGCGAAGGCTTGATTTCTGACACTCAACAACACTGATTGGCATAGTTACCAGTGCCTCAGCTGCCAAAGAATGTAACCTTAAACATTCAGAATTTGTTCTCCTTCTAACTGGAGGAAAATTCTCATCAGTTTCATGAAGTTCCCGATTTTTAAGTGTGTTACTCCAACCTATTATAATTTCTTCATTATCAATATTTGATTCTGTATGAGAAACAAGAATGGGACTTTTACATGATATCTCTGAATCACAGGAAACTATTTTCTTTTTAACCTCCAAATCACCTGTAATCAAAAGGGATTTTTGGGATACAGTTTCTTGAGCACTGGGCAAACGTTCCACAATTACATTAACATGCCCTTTTTTGTTCTGACTACAGCTAATGATATTCTGTGCAGAAGAAAGCAGGCTATCTGTAATTATGTTATCTTGATCAACATCTGATAACGTATCCTCTACTACTATAACTTCTTCTATTGCATCTTGAGACGCTGCTAAACTTATATTTTCTATTTCTTTCATTGTTCTTTCTAGTGGAAAAGAATCAAATGCTTGAACGTCTCTAATTTCGGGCATCCTAGAATGTTGTTCATTTTCGATCTCTTCAGATAATACAGATTCACTTCCTTGAGGAGTATGAGCAACAGTGGAATCTGGAAGACCAGCAAACTCATTCTCTTCTTCAAATATAGGATAGGAGAAGTCAACTTCACCTGCATGCTTCCAAGCATGCGTTTTCAACATTCTCTGTTGACCACAGGTATATCTACATATTAGACACCGATATAATCCATAATCTTCATGTGCATACCATTTTTTTCTACCTTGTTCTGAGAAATTAGCTGATGTGGAAAGCTGTTTACACGTTTGAAGATGTGTTTTTGGATCCTCATTTTTAAAATGTTTTTTAATGTGAGCTTCAAGCTCATTGTGTTGCTTAAATGTTAAATGGCACTCTGAGCACATAAGAATAATTTCATTTTGCTGACCATGATTCTTCACATGAGTTTCAAGGGTTTCAAAAGAAGGAGATACGAAATTACAAATACTGCACTGATAAAACATCACCTTTCTTTCTCTTGGTAGAAAATAATGTTCATCTGAACGATCAAGAAGTACTTCACTTTTACTTCTTTTGGGACTATCATCAAGGTCAGCTAATTTAGATGGAGAGACACAGTGATCTAGTTTGTTATCTTGATTATCTTCAACTGGATAAGAACGTTTTCTTATTTCAAAGCATCTGTTGGACTTTTCATTCCCCACCATTGCAGTTAACTTCTGTATAACATTAATTAATGGATCAGCACATTTCGGTTTCTCAGCAACAGCAAGACTGTGTGCTTCTGTTTCTTCCACTTTCAACATAGCCGTTGTAGTACATTCTTTGTTTTCCATTGTACCTGGAAGTTAAGAAAAAGAGTAATTATATGCATTTAATCAAGAGTTAACCAATTGTCACACAATATTTCATAACTACAGATATGCAGATATAAAAACAGTATTTTTGTTGGATTGGCAGCAGCCAACAAGTCACTTGCAAATTACTTCTGTTTTTTTTTTGTGTGGTTTTCCTATATGTAGGTCAACAGGACTCTAAAACAAATGCAGAATTTTACTTTATTTAACCTTTAGACTACTTAGTTGTACATTTAATAAATGTGATTTTTAAATAGACACAGGATTTCAAGAGAGCTCTTAAGGTTATACAGGAACACTTGAATAGTAGTCAAGAACACACCTGAAGATAAGCACGTTACCATAGCACCTTATTTTGAAGTTCTTGACTTCATGTTTTCATTTTATAGAACATGTATGCAGCCCACACATGAATGCATAATTTTGCTTTCCACATGTAGATAGAAAAACCTCAATGAGTAAAGTAGTAGAATACTAATAACTTTATACACACTGCAATGTTGGGTTTACTCTGGTATCTTGATTTCCCCCCCAAAAAAATATCAATATGGCTGGCTCTCATAAAGCATATATTTTAAGATCAATAATCTATAAAGAAAGAAAGAAAGAGAAGGAATTAAAGGACAACTGAAGCCCTTCCCCACTTCTTTCCCCCATTAAAAGTACCCAGTGTAAGGGCCTGAACCACTAGGTCCTCACCTCCAGCTTTGCATTAGTTCTGAAGGAATACTTTTTTATAAATTTTGACACCAAACTTATTATGATTGGGTACTTGATTTCCATTTCCATCTCATAAAGGACAACTATATTTATTCACCATCATACAGTATCTCCCCTTTCTCGTTCGTGTCTGTAGCACATTTCCGCACACTCCCAAACGTTCACCATTGACCTTGAGATAGTTCGTAAATGCTAGAAAATTTCCCTTGCCCAAATGTTCTCCCTATGCTTTACGTAGGGAGAAAGCTCAGGAATGTTTGTAGGGGGGGGATCTTTAGAGTTGAAATTGCCAGTCCATTCTGCCCCAATAATAAGCATATGATCTGGCCAATGGGAAGAAGCATTTCCTTTAAAGTGTACCTGCCTATTCGTCATGTACTGGACACAACTTGGGTGCAGAGAGAGATCCAGACTGGCAATCAAACTTAAATAACTACCTGTGATTAAAAGTAATCCTGGTGTAAAGGGACCTAGCAGGATAGGTCCTCAACCTGAGTTTGGAGTGCGGTTGTCCTTTAACAAAACTCTGACCCGTAAAACATTGCTTTGGTGGCGCAAACTACAGTAGAGGTTATATTATATAGTGGCATAATTAAAGAGAGAAACTAGGGTGGATCTGTACTTTTGAGGTGTGCTTGTTCTTCAATTATCCACCTGGCCTGACCTTCGTTTTTCTGATAAACCTATCAATATTGTAAGGCGGTTGATAGGAAAAACAGAAAACTTTTCCTGATATTTTGAAGGAAAAAGTTCAAAGAGGGGGCTTATGATGCAGCTTATGTAATCACGGTTTAAGCAGTAAGCACCAACTCGTTTACTGATTGAATAGACCACAGCTCGAAGCATGGGGGGGGGATAAAGCATAGTGCACATTTTACTCCCTTGTGGGACTCAAAACAGTATTATTGCATAGTTAATCATTTTAAAGTATCACCTAGTTCCCTTTTCACATCAATACAGATTCTATACAGCAACCACAAACAGTACTATGGTATGTGAGGTTGATTGGAGGTCAAGCTCATATTGCCTATTAACTAGTCTGGAATGTTAATTCCTTATAAGGTTACACTTCCCCATTTCCAAACAAGTACATGAAAACCTGTAGCAAATATACACTTAATTTAGCTAATACACAATACAGTAATAAAATGAATATACAGTGTGGAGATTTATTTTGCCCTGGCAAAAGTAATGTTGCCAACAAAAGGTTTTAAACCAGAAACTAGGGATATTTATAAAATTTATGTTATAATGTAGATGTCAATAAACTATTTGTCTCTGCATGTCTAGGCAAAAAAAAAAAAAAAAAGGGGAAAATACAACCCACATTTACACACTTCAGTAGGTCTGCATTTTGTTTGAAAATGCATAAAATATTTAACTTATGGAAAGAGGTTAGTTTAAAGCAAGAACGTCCTAGAGCTTAAAAGTTGGCTCTGCCCCTCTCTTTAATTTCTGTTCCAACTTGTCTAAATTCTATGCTCATAAATGCTGTTTTCCAAGTATTCATCTGGCAATGTGCTGATTATCACAGGAGAGTGTGAGAGAGAGAGTAAGAGAGTGAGAGAGAGCGTCAGCTTCCAATGCAACTTATGGGAACAGAGTTGCATTGAGGACTTGGCCGGCAGCCGCGTCTGTGATTGGCACGTCTGCCAATCACAGATGCTGCTGACAGCTACTGATTTAGCCAAGGGATACAGGGTCCAGTTAGTAAGTTTCTTCTAACTTTTTTCCAAATGGACAATGCAGTTAGGGTTGGTAGGGGGGAGAGCTACATTACAGCAAAATTATTTAATGTTAAAAGTACAGCACAATGATCTGGATGGAAAAGGGGGGGGGGGGATAATCATCTCCATCTCCAACCTTTTCATCAGAACAAAGGCTCCTAGTCTCCACTTTCCTGTATTTTGGACAGACACTGCAGGACAACCATTTGGAGCAGAGGAGAAAGGTACTGTATTTTTGAACACTACAAAGAGGGGCCAGCAGTGGGTTAAATTTTAGTTTTGGTGATGGGCATGCCCTTTAAGCAATAAAGTATCTAAGGGATTACCAAACAAGGGAATAAAATGTGTTTTTGGATTACAAAGAAATTATAGCAATTTGGTGTGCACTTCAAACCTTTTGCCAACAGATTAGAGGACAATCAATAAAAACGTATACAGACTACTACAGTAATTGTAGGAGGTACTTACAACATAAAACTATAAGTTGGAAAAAAACAATTTACTAGGAGAATGGAAATTGAACTCAACAAGTGGGGCACAACAAAGATAGATCTAATTGCAACACCACAAAATGCCAAAATTCCATTGTTCTATTCCAGGCTTCCAGTAAAACAGAATTCTGGAACAGATACTTTGGCTGTTCCCTGGAACTTTCAACTTACAGTAGATACTCCCACCTTTATTTAAGTTTATGTTTTAAGACCTACATGAATAGAAAGTTTTCACTGATGAAAGATAGTATAGTATTTGAGGTTGAATAAAGACATATGTCCATCCAGTCCGACCTACTCAGCAAAACCCACATTTCCTGCCTAACTGCTGATCCAGAGAAAGGCAAAAGAAAGGCAAAAAAAAAAAAAAAGCCACCAGAATTATGAAGGGAAATGCATTATGCATTCCTGACTCCAATGACAATCAAGAAATATCCCTAAATCAACTCTACTTTATGTATCAATACCAGAAACCTGCAACATTCCTTGTTTTCAGAAACTCATCCAGCTTTCTTTTGAAACTCTCTAATTAACCGGCCAACAAAACTTCCAATGGAAGGCAGTTCCATAGTTTTACCGTTCTCACAATGAAAACCCCTTTTCCGAAATTGAAGAGTACACTTCTTTTCTTCAAGTCTTAAAGGAAGTATAAACCCATATACCAAACATTTGCAGTCTTTGCCCTCCGTTTGTATTATTCACAGGGAGGTGAGAACGCTTATTCTTCCCTCCCTGTGAATAGTATTTTGCGTGTCCCGACATGTTCTTTTGGTGAACAATGCCCATGATAGTGTATTGTATGTCCCGTTAATGTATTTATACACAGTAATCATATCCCCACGCAAGCGCCTTTTCTCTAGTGTACTTAATTGTAACTTATTCAATATGTCTTCATATTCAAGCTCCCCTATTCCCATGGTTATTTTAGTTGCCCTTCTCTAAACCCTCTCCATTTCCAAGACGTTCTTTTTGTACACAGGATTCCAGAATTGCATTGCATATTCCAAATTATGCCTTTCCAATGCTTTGTAAAGAGGAAGAATAACATTTTTCTCCCTTTAATCCATACCTCTCTTTATACAAGACAATATCTTGCTGGATCTAGCTGTTGCTGCCTGGCATTGCTTGCCACATTCAAATTTATCCACCAAAACCCCAAGATCCTTTTCCAACAAGGATTCACTTTTTAATGCCATTTAATGCATCATCTTACATTTATCAACATTGAATCTCATCTGCCACTTAGCAATCCAATGTGACAACCTGTCTAGATCCATCTGCAACAATTGCACATCCTCTGAAGTTTTTAATGGTTGACAAAGTTGTGTCATCAGCAAACATAGAAACCTTGCTGACAATACACACTGCCAAATCATTAATAAACAGAATAAATAGAAGTGGCCCCAACACAGAACCCTGTGGAACCCCACTTAGAACTTTAGTCCATATCGATGAAGCATCATTAACAACTATTCTATACATCCCATCAACCAACTTTCTATCCACGTGCAAATGTGCCACCCCAGCCCAACAGATCTTAACTTATACACAAGTCACCTATGGGGGACTGTATCAAAGGAAAATCTACTGCCTACTGCTATGCCAGAGTCTAAATTCCTAATTATTTCCTCATAAAAGCCAAGCAAGTTAGTTTGATGAGATCTATTCCACCTAAATCCATGTTGATTATTTCATATAAGGTCAGTCCTTGAAACATTCTAGAATATGTTCCCTTATCAAACTTTCCAATATTGGAATTTCCAGACATGAAGGAATCTGCAAAAATAAAACGATGGCCTAGATAAAACTGAACTTAGCTCCCCAAGGACCCAAGGGTGTATTTTACCCAGTCCAGGGGATTTATCAATATTGACCTTATTTCTTTGTGCACCATATCCTCGAATAACCAAAGTACACCTGCACCTTTTACATTATTATTGCTACTTTACTCTATGCCATCAGTACTTGGATCTTTTATAGTGTATATAGAGGGAGAAAAATTGTTCAAGATATTTGCTTTATCACCATCCTCCATAACTAACTTATCCCTATTAACTAAATGGTGCCATTTTTTCAGTTTTCTTACTGTTAATATACTTACAAAAATTGTTTAGCTATCCTAACTTCATTATTAATTCTAGCTATCTTAATTGCTTTCTTACAATCCTTGTAAAAGTTTTTATAATTCCTAAGGGCACGGCCACACAAAAACGCAATCGCACACAGAATCGCATGCAATTTCATGCGCGATTTTGTTGCGTTTGTTCATGCGTTTTTCATTAATGCGATTGCGATTTAAAATGCGGAACGCAAATAGCAATTGCAACGCACGTTTTCGGTGCGTTGCCGCATTTTCAATGATCTGAAGAAAAAAAAAGCGCAAGCGCACAAAAAACACAGCAGTGTGGCCTAGCCCTAAATGTTCTTTCCGTTCCCTCTTACTTAAAAGCTTTAAATGCCTCTCCTCCTTTCCATTTCCCTCTTTACATCAGAATTAAGCCACATGGGTGTAGACTTTTTTTACATTTATTTCCCAAGGGTATAAATTTAGATGTGAAATGGCTTAAAATCCTCTTAAAAACAGTCCAGTTCCTTAACCTGATAATATATCATCCCAGTTGAAGAGCATCTTTTACGTGGGAAAATTTGCTTTCCTGAAATTAAAAGTATTTGTAAACCTAGTACATTTTTCCTTTTGATAACATACACTAAACCACACTATTTCATGGTTACTATTCCCTAAGCATCCAGTTACCTTTATATCTATAATACACTCCTTAATGTTAGCTATTACCAGATCCAACAGAGCTCCTTTTCTAGTAGGAACTTCAACCACCTGGGACAGAAAATTATCCTGCAGCAAATTCAAGAACCCATTACCCTTTTCTGTGTTGGCAGTTCCAATACACCAATCAATGTCAGGGTAATTAAAGTGCCCCATAATCAGAACACTCCCCAAACTTACAGCCCTTGACATCTGCATATGAAGCTGACTTACTTCCTCCCTGCTAGCATGACGGCTTGTAGTATCCCACTTCTTATTGTCCAATTCCACCCATATTGCCTCTGCTTTAACATCCATATCGCCAGTTATCTCTTTTTTTAAATTTGTCTTCAACACTTGATTAAACATAAACACATACCCCTCCCTTTTTCCTATTTTCTCTATCCTGTCTAAACAAGGAGTATACGTCTAAATTGACAGCCTAATCGTGAGAATTGTTCAACCATGTTTCTGCTATACCTATTAAATCATACTTTTCAGTCAATGCATTATCTCCAATTCTCCCATTTTGTCAGCCAAGCTTCTCACATTTGCAAACATACATTTTAGAATATTTAATTAAATGTAATTTATTCATACTCTTTCACACACATGCATCCCTATCCTCCATGCTAGCCCCAACACCCTTTCCACCCACCACTAGCTTCTTTTTAAAAGCAGCAAACTCTAGGATTACCAAGATCATCAAGGCACCAGTTTATGCTACAATCTAAAACCCAGAGAGGAGCCTACCACCATCAGGGATCACTCTAAAGAGCTACACATGGGTTTTTACAGCAGGAACATCAGTGGAATGTTTATGTCAGAAGCTTCATTCTTATCTGCCAATACATCTGCAAAATGTTACAGATTGAATGTTATGTCAAATTGCCGTTAAAGTTCTTGAATTAGGAACTAACAATAAATGATTTATGTGCATCATATGAGCCATTAGCTGCTGCCAGAGCAGTAAGGTCTACTACCAGCTTTAATTGTATCTGGGCCATAGTGGCCAATTAAAGAATTGGTGACGTGCATGCAGGCTATAAATTGTCAAAAGAATGACAACCCTCCCCCAAAAAACAAACAAACAAACTAAAAAACAGCATGGGTGTTTCTTTAATGTGTTCAACTGTCCCATCATAAAATAATGGCATCAAAATTTTTATGCCACTCTGCGTAACTTTCAAGGATAAATTATGTAAATCTTAGAACTGGGCACAATGAAAGTATGATAAAGGTGATTGGATAATTTAGTGAACATGTACAATTGTCTGAATACAGGCTGGTACACACCAGCATTTTTTCCCTGACCAACCGTTCGGCTCTTCCTCCTGGTCGGCCAGGAAGAAGGACTGTCGGGCACATCAATAGAGGCCCGGGGCCAACAGTTTACCATGACCGACCATGCAGTCCATAGAGGGCCACACAATCTGACGTGGGTTTCCACCATGTCCGATCATCCTTTGTCCGGACATTCAGACACGGCTGAAAATCAATGCAATCATTTCTGTCCGATTGCCTGATACACTGAACTATCGGTCGATCGGACCGAAATATTGCATTGTGTGTACCAGCCTTTACAGTTCATTTAACAGAAATGTACAGTTTCAGATATTAAATTGTTTTTTTCCCCTCAAATAACAAGGCAATATAATCTAGAATGTTTAAATAAACCCGTTTACGGTTACATTTCCAACATCTCCAGCTGCTGTCATTCTGGTTATAATGTTACTGCCTACTATCCAGCTCTACCCTGGATACACATGCTCAGGCAGGGACATGCTCCTTTACTGTAACAGGCATGTGCACCTGCGCAGGTACTGACTGATGTGAACAAGGGAAATGTCTATTTGCCATCTGCAACAGCTGTGAAAACACAAAAAGGGAAATTCAATAAAAGTTATTGTTTAAAATTGTACTAAATTTTCCCCAACCAATCAGATGTTAGCTTTCAAATTTAAAATAAGATCTGATTGGCTGTGGCAAAATTAGCATAATTTTAACTAAAAGAACTTTTATTGAATCTCCCTGAAAGGGTTTTACTTTACTAATTTCTGGAGGAGAGGTAACAAAAAAGGAGAATAGATATCGTTTAAGACACAAGTGTTCATTTTATACAATGGCTCAAAGGCAAAACTTGGAAAAGCAATGTTCGCTAAAAAAAACAAAAAATGAAAAAAGTCCAAAATCAGATTTAGAGGTATATTAAAAAAAAATATTTCATTTTGGAAAATATGAGGTCTAAAAAAATCATCCACATCATAAATATAGCATAAAATTCCTAAACCTTGTGTTAAACTATTATACAGACTGTTCAATTCTGACGTACTATAGAAACAGTCGAAACTTGAGGTTACAACAGCTGCAGATAAAAGGGGAGGAGGGATACTATTTTAAGCTTTTTCTAAAGCTACATACTAACACAAGAAAAACACTTAACATCATCCAGCCCACCAAATGCAATGCGGGGTGTACACTCTAATTTGCTGTTAACACAGCTGAAAAGTGAACAAACAGATATAACAAATTAAACATTTTTAATTTTATACAGAGGAAACATATACAACAATTATTAAACAAAAGACACTTGAAATTGAGAGAGCAATCCATTATAAAAGTAACAGAACCAAAATGAGCCTAAAAAAACAAAATCTACAGCCACATTTGAATTTGATTCCCCACTTAATGTAATATCAAACAAAAAATAGCTTAAATTAGATATATTGCATATAAAATATGTGTTGAATATTGAATAATTACAAACCATTGTAATTCTCTTTTTGATTACTACCAATCTAAAAATGTAGTATAGTAGCGAAGTAGGAACACACAATACGAGTACTATATTTAGATGGCTTTATTTTGGGGATTGCTGGTGGCAAAACATCATAATGACTCCAATGGGAATTTTATGTGTCAAATAGTGAGCCACTGCAAGTATATTTACCAAGTGCTTAAAACAGCAAAATGAATTCAAATATTCTGTTATTTTAGAGATACCCAACCAGTGTCTAACCTAGAAAATATAGAACAAACATCATCCCCTATTCAGACCAAAACATTTTAGTGCTAATTAATACAACAGTATTTCCACTTTTTATAACAACACATTTGTATTTAATAATGCTTTTTTGGTTTTAACACATTCTAGTCATGCCACACACATCTACTAAAGGCTTTGCAGTATTGGTCTGGCCATGGATTAAAGATAAATACAATTAATTTAAACCTGAGGTGCCAAAAGAGGGATTATGTTAAAACAGTACACTTTTGAAAACGTAAACTTTGCCTCAAAATGTATCCTTCTTGCATTTGGAAGTAAAAAATATACAGCTTTATGAGGTACCTAGTAGTATGTGAACCATAGAGGGATTAAAAAAGAAAAAGCTGTCCCACAATGTTATACAAAGTGAACCCAGTGTAAAAATAAATTAAATTTACAGATTAAGTGTCTGTATACTTACAATGATCATAAAAATATGAATTTGATTACAAAATTAATTATATACATAAATATATAGAAGTGTGCTCTATACTCAACTCTGACACCACCTAAATGACAAGGCTGTTACCAATTAAGGTAGGTGGACTATACAAGAACAAATGCACATATGCGGGAGCAAAAAAGTTCCAATATATATTAAGTCCAATTCCTAATATAAAGGAAATTATTAAAAGACAAGTTAAGGAAAACTATCAGGCTGTTCTTCTTAAAATGATCAGCAGCAATTTATTTATTTTTTTTAACAACAAGAATCCAGATCTTTAATTAAATAGTAACACAAGCAAGTTAATGGAAGAACTCTTCCAGATAACAGAATAGTTACATGCAGTATTACAAAAAAAAAATAGTATAGAAAAAAAAAATAGTTAAGAGTATCCATGATTCACACAGGGATAGGCAACCAGTAGATTTCCAGATGTTTGTAAACTACAACTCCCAGCATTCCGCTATAAGTATTCTGAAAATAGGGAATGCTGGGAGTTGTAGTTTTCAAATATCTGGAGATCTACTGGTTGCCTATCCATATCATCTTCAGATTTTCAAACACAGAAATGAATGGGGTTGATTTTCATTTAATGTGTAACAAGGTGAGAATGTTTGTGGGATGTTGTTCTTTCCAGACTGGTACAAAAGGACCGCATCGTGGCTGGCCAACCTGTGGGTTTCCTGGTGGAGAAAGAAAAGCCCTAATATCTAGATTGGTTGGGGCAGGGCGAGATCAGGGAAACAAATGAGAAGCACAGTTATGATTCCACCATAGGGAAGGAATGGGGAGAGAGAGTGGATGTCCCCATACATGGCATGCTTCCATTCCATAAGGAGCCGATCTAACTGACACAACACAAAGAAGCCCATTGGAACTTACCTTTCCGTGTGTTCCTTTTATTAGTTACCCCAAACCCTGCTCGCGGAACTGCCAACTTCCCGTAACCTCCCTCAACAACACTCAAAATCGCACCCACGCCGACAAATCTAAACTCTCCACAGCTTCAAAATGGCGGCGCTCGGGCGAGCGATCACGTGACCGTAGTTGACAGATCACATGGACCGTGACGTCACTATGGGCTCGGCGTCTAGTTTCTTAGCAGCGCAATGTTTTTCCGCTATATTATCACGTGTAACGGGGAGCGGTGGGGACACGTTTTGTTGCTAACTCGCGTGCTGTTCTGATCAAGGCAGAGTTGCCAATTGTCACGTTTTACAGTGACTTTCGCGGCGTACCTGCACACCTGCTGTTAGCCTGTGTTCTGGTTTCGGATCTAATTTAAAAAAAACAAACAAACACCCGGAAGTGCAGTGGGAGTGATTTCCGGCTACATAGTAACGTTAGGTAGGGTTGGAGGCTTCCGGGATGTGTAGTCTGTGACAGTTATTCACCCACACACTTCAGACAGCGCTGGTAGAGACTGGCCCACTGGCTCTCTGTGTGCTGTAAGGAAGCGCGGGTCAGACTGTCAGTAGGTGTGCAGTTAAAAACCATCTCATGTCCATACCTTTAGCGTAACCTGCCTCCGGGTCAAAGTCACACACTGCTGGGTCCTAGTGCTGCTTGATCATGTTTACATGCTGCTGCTCTTTAACAACTTACTGTGTGTTCTATTCATGAAATTATCTACTGTGTTCTACCGAGACCCTCCATCAAATTACTGCACTATAGGGTACCCACTTCTATCTAAGGATTTACAAGATAGTATTGTCCTTTTGTTTTGTTTTTTTATATGTCTGTCTAAAAAAATCTTTGTATTAACTCTGCTAGGATTGCACCAGAGCACAGCTTGACTAAACAAAAATATGTGTATTGGAGGTTGTCAGTCATGTGGTTTGGGAGACAGTCTGTCCTCTTTTTAACTATACTCTGTGTTGGCTGACATGGATGAAAAATGTGTGTGTTCATTGGCAGCGTTAGGCAGAGGCCACACAACGCCAGACAGCAATGCGCAGGAAAAGCATTTCTCGCACATTAATGTCCGTTTACGCTGCAGTCCCACAATCGAAGTGCATGCGAATGGCAAAAAATCATGGCTCTGAAAATGGAATACAGTGCATGCAATGTGGCTACCCACATTGACATGCAATGCTTTGCATTTCTCACGGATCACAAAACGCCCAAAGTCAGCCCTCCAGTTCATTAGCCAGTGTTATCAGCCCTCCAGTTCATTAGCCAGTGTTAGCAGCACTCTGGTTCATCAGCCAGTATTGTCAGCCCTCCAGTTCATTAGCTGGTGTTGTCAACCCTCCAGTTCATTAGCCAGTGTTATCAGCACTCTGGTTCATTAGAAGGTGTTTGCAGCCCTCCAGTTTATAATCTAGTGTTATCAGTTCTCCAGTTCATTAGCCAGTGTAAAGTCAGCCATTCAGTTCATTAGCCAATGTAAAACAATACCTCCAGTTCATTATCCAGTGTTGTCAGCCCTCCAGTTTATTAGCCAGTGTTAGTCAACCCCCAGTTCATTAGCCACTGTTTTCAGCCTCCAGTATATTATCCAGTTTTCTCAGCCCTCCAGTTCATTATCCAGTGCTTGTCAGCCCTCCAGTTTGTTAGTGTGTTACTGTTGTCTTTACCACACCATACACTTTTGTGGACAACAATGTAAAATGGGAATAATGGACTTTAAAATGGGCATAACATTTTTTTTTGCATGCCGCATCTCCTGTTCCCATCTGTCTCTCCTTTGCATTTCACAATGTTGGGAGGTATATATGTATGTATGTATATATATATATATATATATATATCAGTTAGAAAGGTTTGTAATCCTGTGCATATGGATTTTGGCAAAACTTATCCAACCCTAAAGAAATAGTACACATGACATACTTCGCACAATTCAGTTCTTACATAGGGCTACAGACTCCAGTGAATTCCCAGGGCCATTTTATTTTGGAGGAATTTATTTGGGCTGAATATACTGTAAAGTATGTAGAACAAACTAAGCTCAAGGAGGAAAGGGGAGCAAAACATTACCTGCCTGTTCAACTGTACTAAAAATAATATGCTGTTTACTTCACATTTTAGTTTAAAACTTTAATTTTGCACAGTGAAGCCTAAACTATTAATAACTTAAAGTAAAGATGAAATATATATTAAAGGGCATGTCCACCCCCAAAACTATAATCCCCCCCACTACTGGCCCCATTGTGTAGTGTAGTTTAATCCTTACCTCACATCCCAGCTCCATATGGTTCTCCTGTAGTCCCCCCCAAAGTCCCAAAAACTGCCCACCAGGAGGATAGCAGAGTCCATATAGGACTCTGCCTCCTACCTGGCCTCCTGGAGAAGTTTGGCATGCGTACTGCAGCCCTTCTCCCCTCCCTCTCCCTCCCGTAGGATTTCCTCCCCCTAGTGTAAACCCTTAGCTATACGATTCCCCCGTCCCCCCAGCCCTAACCGCTCTATTTTTATTCTTAGAAAGTGCCTCAAACTTTACTTACCTTCCCTCTTTCCTCCGCCGCAATGAATTCCCGGCAGCCGCGTCCGTGATTGGCTGCCGCTCAGCCAATCACAGACGCGACTGCCGGTCCCGCCCCTCTGCTTGCATTTTCTTTCCGCAAGCAGAGGGCCGGCAGCGCGGCGGAGGAAAGAGGGGAGTAAGTAAAGTTTGGGGAACTTTCTAAGAATAAAAATAGAGCGGTTGGGGCTGGGGGGACAGGGGGAATCATATATGAAAAAATGGTTTTATGGGTGGACATACCCTTTAATAATATAAACTTAAATTTCTTGTTACCCTCTCCAAAGAAACTGTTCCAGGTTACTATATCATTCCCAAATCTGTCACAATTACCATGTTTGTTATAGAGCATGTTCAACCTAAAACTAAAATTTGTATATATATTGTTAATGTAATCAAAAAAACACTAAAGTGAAATTTACAGATGTGATACATATTTTTTAAAAAAGTACACTTAAGTAAGGACAGGGACACAAATGGGATTCTCTTCACTAGATTTCTTCCCAGACAATAAATCGTAGCTCCCAAGGGTCCTGGCTTTCCCCCTCATTTGGGGTCTGACAGTGGCATAACTAGGAATCACTGGGCCCCCCAGCAAACTGATGGGGCCCCTATCTGTGCTTTACCCACAGTGCTTTACTGGGAGTAGGCTATATCTGTCATAGGAAAAATAAGAAGATAGGGCCCTCTTGGCTCCCGGGCCCCCCTGTGGTTGCTTCCCCTGCTCCCATGGTAGTTATGCTCCTGGGGTCTGCCCAAGACTTGTCCCTAAGTGGTTGTGGGTTGGGCAGTCTGGGGCAAAATGTTTGGAGGTATGGCAGAGAACCACCAATGTAAGTTTTGCTCAGTGTAAATAACAAAAAAGCTAGAACTGGCCACGTTCATCGTTATTGTTTTGGGGGGGGGGGGGGGGGGTGACAACACTAAAACCTTATATTTAGCTAAAGCTATACATATGTGTTTGATAATTGTTCAGAAGATATGTGGCAACTATTTTGCAGAGGAAGTTCATCCCCAAACACATTCTTATACTTAATTATAGCTGCAGACCCCAAAACACAAATCTGCAATTCTGCAATGTCCCTAAAGTTAACCACTCATTGGCCTTGACTAATGGCTGCTACCCAGAAGGACTGGGAAGAAGATGCAGGTGGCTCAGAGATCGGGATGATTATTTTTAAGAAAGGATTATGGTTACATATTTTCTATTGAAATTAATATTTAGCATACTAGTTATGTGGCTATCTAGAAGCCACAAATGTAGGTAAACCCATGCATATCTGACATCAAGCTATCCAGATAATACGTGATATAAAAATTACAAGAAATTGGCCTTAGTTTCCAAAAGTGAGTGATATAGTACAGTATTTTTTTTTTAAGTCAATTTTAAAATGTATGTTTAACAAAACAAATTTGATTAAAGGACCACTCCACCCTCATAATGACATATTTTAGAAAGAATGGCCTCATTAAAATATGTTGATATATCCTTCTTTGTCCTCTGGGATCATCAGTATACCTGCTATGCTTCTAGATGCCTTGTGGAAACTGAACAATTTAGTGACCCGGTTCTGAGCTTGAGCTTTCTCAGAAGAGGCGGACAGGGGATTAGCATTCAGTCATTGGATGTGGTGTCAACTGTCTTATCCATAACTGACAGTTACTAACTGGAAGAACCAGGAAGCAGAAACAGGGTAAACAGGACATTGTGCAGGATTTCAGGTTAGACATATATATTTCAGATTTCAAACTATTTAGTTTAGGTTTTGGGGGGTAATTTACCTGTATGTAAGTTTTCATTTGAAGGCTGGGTTTTATACTTCTTTATGATCAAGTCTATGGTTTTAAAGCAGTTGAGTTTGGAATTCTCCATAAACATATATATACTATATTAGTATCGGTTTTAATAGTCCTACATCTGCACAATATATCAATGTCAATGTAATACCATTTCCCTGCATGTTACACAACAGCACTGAGCAGCTATTGCAGGCATTTGTGCAGTTGGTTTCTCGTCCGTTGGCAGGACACTTGCAAAATCTGTAATCTTTATAAACAAACATACATGCTCTCTTACATACAAATACATTCCCTCACTTCACACTTTCTTACACACACTCTTTCCATCATTCAGTGCCCCATTCCAGGAATTAGGCTTAACAGTCAGGGCCATTCAGGAAGATTCAGGAATAATGTAAATCTGTGCATCTTACTTTGCCGAGATCCCATAATGCATTACGCTATTACGTACGTTATTGCATTGCAGGATCTTGGCATGTTTTTTCCGTACTCTCTCTAGTACACACACACACTAACTTTCTCTCCCATTCGTAATGTTTCAAGGCAGAACACCTTAATGTTATCCAAGCATCATTACATTTGTTTATATGTATTTTTCAACTATTAATGAAATAATTTTTGTATTTGTTTTTGTACTTATTCCCTTATTTGTATTCTCTGTATTTTTTAAATCCACAGCACTACCGGCTATGTACCGAGAGCCGTTATCGCTCTCTATTGCCTTCCATAGGCAATGCATTGAGCCAATAACGGCTCTCAGTGCATAGTGCATGGGGTTTTCCCATTGCAAAACTTTCAAGTTTACGTTTTAAAGAGCCGTTATCGGCTCGGTACATAGCTTGCAGTGGTTTCGTGACACAACATTTTGCGTTAGTTATGTCTTAAAGTCACGTAAACCAAAAGTACATGGGTTAATGTGACTTTAATTTGTAAAAAGCCGTTTGCAGCTTTCGGTACATAGCCCTGTATGTACTTGAGTAGAGCAATACAAATATAATACACACATCCATTAACACCCTCAAACACACTCACAGTTTTAGATAAACACTTTCTGTCACACAAACTTACACTGTCTCTCTCACACACTTACACTCTCATTTACGAACGCACTCTCTCACACACGCATACTTGCTCTTTGTCTCACATAAAAGCACAAAGGGAATCTGTCTTTTCATTCCTTTACACTGAAATATTAACTCTCGCTCTGCTCTGCAACTTTTAGATATTGTCTTGGTGGGAGAAAGCAGTATACACTTCCTGCTGTTCCTGTCTGTTTCATACTTTTAGCCAATCAGTGTGGGCCTGCCTTACCAGCACAGCTATTACATATCTGATTGGATGTAGACTGTCTCTGCACATCCTTCTTCACTGTTAGCCAATGAAGGTGCCCTGGTTGCTCCTACACAGCTATAGAACGTCAAGAATATTAACAGGGAACAAAGTCAGGGAGTAACAGCAGTTCAGTTAGATTTTTGCCATCTAATTAATGCTGTGTAGTTGCAAGGAGGAAGACGATCAGCTTTTGTAAGTGTAAGAAAGCTTGCGCAAACATGACCAGGCACAAAGGGGGAGGCAGTAAAGAAAGAGATTGCTTCTGTGTATAAACTTCTTTTTTCAAGCCTCCAATGAGTTTGAAAGGAGAAAAGAGCATTTGCATCTGAGCAAATAGTAATAAACACAAGTGTTTCATCCCTAAAATAAGAGTGGGGTTTTAGTATATGTGTAAGGGAGAGAGATAATTACGAAAAAACTAAAGTTTATGTAAAGTTTATTTTGGTATTTATTGATTAACAGCTAAAGATCCACTAGAGATATATGGCTGTGGGTTGTGGTGTAAAAGTGGGTGTGGCTCATTGAGTGAAAAAAATAAGTAGGAGGTGCCAGGCTTACTGTGTCTTTAAGCTGCTGAAATGTACACCCAGGACAGCCCTGATATACCTAAAGATCAGGTGTGATGAGATAAAACATCTTAAATATATTATTTAATCTTTCGCAATAAATGTATATATATATATATATATATATATATATATATATATATATATAGTAATATTATATTATAATATATATATTAATATATATATATATAAAAGTTAAAGAGTTGCAGCACACCAACAATAGTCCAATCAACAGTGATTTATTTTCTCACACTGGACTGTTTTTTGGGACTTACGGTATCCCGGTGTTGGCACCCGTAGCGTTTGGAACTGTGAGTGCTGTTTGCCCTCTCTTGTGTGTGTATATATAGATATATATATATATATATATATATATATATATTATATATATATATAATATTATACACACACCACAAATAAAACTCTTAACATGCATGTGTTGATTTTTCTCAGTTTGTGGTGAACCTGCAACTAAATAACATCCCATTTGCTTAAAAGATGCCAAAAGATCCTTTTTAGTTTGAAGTTAATGACTTCTGCTTAGTTTTCCTTTATTTCTGTAGCAGGTTTTTTTTCTACTTTTTTTTTTTTTTTTTTTAAAAGAATATTTATAATAAATTCTTGGTTTCTGTCTGCCTTCTGACACCACTCACCACCATGTTGCCTAAAAAACACAAATAGATTACATTCTGAAAGGGATGTTTTTCTAAAAATATATTTAGGTGAAAAAAGTTTAGATACCTGACCCAGTACCTCTCCAGAAATTTGCTAAAATGGTGTAAA
Source organism: Hymenochirus boettgeri (assembly GCA_019447015.1). Classification (NCBI taxonomy): domain Eukaryota; kingdom Metazoa; phylum Chordata; class Amphibia; order Anura; family Pipidae; genus Hymenochirus; species Hymenochirus boettgeri. Next base: position 118,766,309 of record CM033472.1, read on the forward strand.
TGGTTTTCCGAGCTGCATATATGTGTTTTCCCCATGAGAATACTCCATTTATTAGTTCCATTTTAGGAAGGCAGTGTCATGCAATCATTTGCCATGGCCGACAATATGCAACCTGCATTCTGAACAGCATTAAACTTAATGTTTTTTCCCCTACAGCTAGACTTTCAAATACAATAAACCAGAAAATATATCCAATTTGAGAATTTCAACAATTCCCTGATTAAATTTTGATGGAGGCTGAAGACCTACCCAAGCGGTTGATAACCTGACTGACATTCGGAATAATTATTACTGTTTAATTACAGTCTTTATGAGTGACACTTCAGTGAAGCGAAAAGGGGTAATTATTCGGTCGTGAGTGACAATTTTTTAAAAATGTATGCTTGTCAGTGACAATGATGGACACTTGCTAGGCATAGAAATCTAAACCTGCCATGGTTTGTTGGCCAATATGACTGACATTAAGGGTATTCGCACAAAAGCTGAAACTATAATGAATCGGTTATAATATTTATGAGTGACAATCTAACAATGCATAGGGGCCCTCTGTGTGGACATGAGTGATACTATTTAGATGTAAGTGAGATTCACATGCAATGAGCGATACTAAAGTAGGTCTGCATACCCTGCACTTTATTACCACCTGTCATACACAGCTTACATTCTTCATTAAATGTCACGCAATGGCAGGTATGACAGGGAAAAAGTAAATGTGGCCTAAAGGTGCGCTTGAAGACAATATGCATAAAATATTTCACCATACATTCTTATTTTAAAAAGAAGTAATTGCACTGCATAGTAATTTTCATGTCTTGCCAATGATTTTCAAGATAGTTGACAGAGAATAAAATTTTTAAGGACTCAGCTTTATAATCCAAGTTAGGAAAGTCAATTTCTGACTAAAATCCTTAACTATTAAAAACCAAGACTAACTGAGAAAATGTACAAGCAGAGTCCTGTCTACATTTGGTGCTTATCATCTGGAAACAAGGTAGAGGGCTGCACTTTATAATGGTTAGTCGGTTTGCAAAGTAAAGCATTAGTGTTAAATTCTGGGTTTATATGATATACTGAAAAAGCAAAAAGGGAATAATTTTGGTTCAGTCATTTGCCAAAAACAAGGATCAATTTTGTTCTTTAGAATTTAGAAGATTATAGGAGATAGAAAAAGGTTGTGTCAACTTTGCTGGACTTTTTAAACCACAGCTGTAAATGTCTCTGATTTCTGGTTCAGATGGCTCTGGAAAGAACAGGCTATAAAAAGAGTTGTGTGTTTACCTACTATAAGTCCTAACTGTTTTTAATGGACATGTTCACCCCACAAAAAAATATATTGATATTTAAATCACTATTTAGAAAACTGACAGATATAAGTCTAACCTATTATGCAGCAAAATGTTCTTATCCTATTTCCTCTGCCTCCCAAAAGGTTTCTGCCTACTCTCCAAACTCTTTTACAAACTTGTACATGTTCAGAAGAGGTATTTAGGGGAATAGCATCTAGTCATTAGCTGTAATGTAATTTGTCACACACATGATTGAGGGCTGATAAAGAAGAAAAAAACAGGAAGTACTAAAACAAGCTCTTAACGGACTTGTGAGCCTCTGTGGTTCTTAAAAGAGCTTTGTCTAAAACTGTTTTAGGATGCTATTTTATATATTTTTCTCTGCACAACGTCTACTGTTCTACTTTTTATCTTCCTCACTCCCCACCCCCTTTTTACATTTTATTCCCTGCTCTCTTCTGCTTTGTTTACAACTATTTTTTCCCTCTGGGCTACCACTTCTACTCAACTACTTTCTTTCTTCTTCACTCTCCTCCCAGCCTCCATTTTAGATTTTTAATCTGCTCTCCTCCAGCTCTATCCCCTTCTATCTTTTCCATTGGCTCCTCCTGTTCTCTCTTCTTCTTCACTTTTGTTTTTGATCTTCTTTCCTTTTCCTTTCGTCTGACACTCTTCTTTAAGTAAAATAACTACATTCCCAATCAGTGGGGAAGGGGGTACAGATCTACAAATCTCCAACCAAATGTGCAGCTTGGATGTGGTTATTGATGGGGACCTAAACTTTAAAAGTCAAATTTCAGTCATTGTGAAATTGCCCTATTTTCATATAAGGATTATTGTAAAAAAATAAAACCTGATTCTTTCAGAAGATGTGACAAACTTTAGTCCATACATTTATTATTTCACTGCTAAACTACTACAATACTTCTTCACAGGACTTACACCCCATATAATTAGTGCAAAATGCCACTGCTAAACTATTAACAAACTGCCCTCGTCATTGACACACAACTCTCCATTCTTTCCACTGACTACCATTAAAATGGAGAATCCATTTCAAGATTAAAGGGTATTTCCACTCATATTAACAAATTTGGGGTATTCAGTTTTATCGAAGAACGGGAGGTAAAGGAGCTGCCGGGGGAGCGAGCAAGTGGGTAACTTCCTTACCTTCTCTCCTGGCTCCTGATTGTTTCATTGAAGAACGGGAGGTAAGACACAGCTCCTTTACCTCCTGTTCTTTGATAAAACTGAATACCCAAAATTTGTTAATATGAGTAGAGATACACTTTAAATTGCTGGCTCATAATAAGCAGATATGGATATTAAAAGTAGCCTTTGAGTTCCATGGCCTGTATAAAAACACTGGCCTGTGGCATCGGAAGTCCTTGGAGACTTCTAATATCCTTATAACTTATAGTATAGGTTACACTAAGCATTATTTAATCTACCATAATGGGGAAGTGACATAATTTGGGTCTGTAAGTCCAGGACCAGAGGGTGGTTGAAGAGAGAGGGGAACGGGTTTTAAGAGCAACAGAAGGGGCAGCTGGTGCACAGATATTGTTTTCCAGGTTTATAGCTGATGCTGATACTATAGGGAGGAGGGAAAAATTATAACAGGTAATGCACCATTTACTATAAATTATATGGATATCAGATGTCACCTCAGAGTTCCTGCCCTTGATAAAAGAAGATAGATCACAGCGCACATCCAGTCTTACTTGAACAAGTATTATTAGAACACGTGACGTTTCGGTGTGTATGTGTCACACCTTCATCAGACAAACTGTTTGTCTGATGAAGGTGTGACACGTACACACTGAAACATTACGTATTCTAATAAACACTTGTTTAAGTAAGACTGGATGTGCGCTGTAATCTATCTTCTTTGATGTCTACATGGTCCAGTGGCTCTGGCAGCACAGCAGTACCCAGCAAGTGAACTTAAGAGGAGGTGAGCGGGGGACAAACAGCTTTTTCTGCCCTTGATAAAAGCACCTGAACCATGGCCTTGTGCTTTTATATGGTCACGGAACTCCGTGGTAACTTCTAATACGCTTATAATTTATAGTAGGGGGTACATTATCTACTATATAATGATCACTGTATGACATAGTAGAATTAATTTAATAAGGATATATTAACCTATGGAATTACAATGGGAGCAGCAGTGAAATAAATCCTTATAAAATCACTTTCAGTAGCTATGTAGCCAAGTGAATTTTATAAGAATATATTCCTCTTTTGCTCCCATTGTAATCTCCTGCCTTTCCAGCCTAAACTAACAAACTTAAAAATGGTTATCTAGCGTTTCTAATGCAGTCAAATAGCATACTGACCAGGCACCGAAACTAAAGGTCTCCCATTCTTTATGTTTAGAAACTTGGTGTAAGTTTGAGACATAACAAATGGGAGACCTTTGCTTTTTTTTAAAGTTTCTGTGCTGTTCAGTATATTTAACTGTCTATGTGTCTTAGAAAAGCTTGATAAGCATCTTTTAGCTAGTTAGTTTAGACAGGGACATTGCCTAAGAAGGATGAGATAGATCTAAGGGGAAAAAACACTTTTATGTATAATAAGGAATAATTTGTAAAATATAAAATAATAATATAAGTATTTTACCTTACCTTGAAGTTCTTTTCCCTGCAGTCTCTTGCTTTTATATGGTCAGGGAACTCCTCGGTGTAATCTCCTTATATTACACTGTAAGGGACGAATTCTACCTTTTATAATTCACTGTTAGTCTACTTTATAAATCTCTCTTATTTTATAGCATAAAAGGATATTAGCATCAACATAGTGTTCTATGACTAGGATTGCCACCTATTCCCAGAAAAATCCCAGACTTGTTGAAGTGGTACTTCCATTAAAAATGTGGGACCATCAGCGAGTGTTTCTAATATTTCTGCTGGCACTGCCATTGCATTACCCACTTCGCAAGTAAAATACTATAAAGGTGATTATCTGACCGTATGAGGTGATAGTCAGCCGTATATATGGGGAGGCGGTACACAGTTCTCAGAAGTTAAAGTCACACTATTGGATATATCGGTTAGCATGACTTTTACTCCATCATTGCGCTAATACATGGGTGTCGCAATATGCATTTACCCATATTTTCTGCACGTCTATTTAATGTCAACTATTAGCTGGCAATAGTGTCACATTGTGGGTAAAGCACATATTCTATTTGGAGGGGGAGATTTGAGCAGAATGATAGTAGCTTTGGGTTAATCTCCCCGAGTTTGTTTTAAATGTGCTCTGACAAAAATACTGGTTAGTTTTGTATCAAAAAGAAAATTCCAACCTTGAATTATTGATTACATATCTCATAGATGCTTTGATATTTTATTTGCTGAAAGCCCTTAAAGGGTATGTCCGGCAAAAATGTAAGTTTGTTTCTAACTGATTTACTGAAGAACAGGAGGTAAATGCATCTCTTACCTCCCGTTCTTCAGTAAATCTTACAGGAGAGGAGGAGACACTTACCCGTGGACCTGCTCCAGCGCCAAAATCCCTGATGCCTCTGTCACATCTCCAGTCCTTTACACTGTGTGCGCATGCGCGAGGACGTGTGGGAGACTGTCAGTGGAGTCGGTGCTGGAGCTGGTCTGTGGGTAAGTGTCTCCTCCTCTCCTGTAAGATTTACTGAAGAACGGGAGGTAAGAGTGCATTTACCTCCTGTTCTTCAGTAAATCAGTTAGAAACAAACTTTTGCTGGACATACCCTTTAACAGAAAGGAACTAAGTATTGTAAGAGTAACTGCTTCATATGCTGTAGATTGTATAAAAAAAAAAAAATCTGCACCGGCACGTTACAAGAATTACTTACAAACCTTGGTTTGGACAGAACCAAAGATTTCCAATATACATATTGGTGCTGAGTATGGTAATTACAGAAATTGACTTTATAAACCAGGGATTTGGATTTCTGACTCTGTATAATGCATAGGTTTGTAGTAGCTTGTCATGCATCTTCCATTTAATAAAAAGATACATTTGTAAAATATAGGAAACAGGAGCATGTTCATTTCTATTGATATCCCTCAGAAAATTAATAACTAATCAACCCAAATAAAAGTGAAACAATTCTTACATCAGAAAAAACTCATCTTACAACACTATAGGCTAGAAAAGCAGGTTAAGATAAACCCACAATGCCCTTGAGATGGCAGCACAATTACAGTTAATCCTCATTTTTACTGTCCATAAAGAATTGTAAGTGAAATGTGCTGCGGATAAAAGAAAGAAAAAAAAAAGATTGTTATAATTTTATTATGCAGGCATTCAGTCAATAAACTATGTATGCACATATAACGCTGTATACATATTTTATTGATTATTAAGTGTGTTTGAAATTCTAGCTTAGGCCTAAGTTATTGGACCTCTTTCAGTGCAAAGCAGGACACACTTTGCACTGAAGACACGCTGATCTGCAACATTCAGTAAACAATTTTAAATAATAAGACATCCATATCAGAGTTGTTTGAAACAAGCAAGTTCCATTCCAACCATCGCACAATCCGTGGACTGTACGCCCACGATCATAGCGTCTACCACCATAAGGGCTAAGCCACGCTGGCACGTTTCTTCATGCACAAATGATCATGCCTGCGTTCCGTTATCATGTGAGAATCACCATGCAAATCAATGTGGGTGGCCCATTGCATGCACTGTACTGCAATCTGTTTTTGGAGCACATGCAATCAGCATTTGCAAAATCTCCACTGTTCTTCTGACAGGTCCCAATACTCCCTTGCACTGTATGCGCATCCACGTACATTGCAAGTGTGCTTCTTGACCTGTCAGAGGAACAGCGGAGGAGCACTATTACGTTTAAGTTCTCTCTCTTCGCACCTGTCTCCTGTCTGTTAAATTGAAGAACAGGCGGTAAGACCTTTCGTTCTTCAATTAAACTAAAAAAAGGTAAGTATAAAATTTGAATGGAGATACCATTATATATATACAGTAGATTTTGCACTGTGGGAAGTCCAGAAGAAATCACATCTTTCACTTGATCAATTACCCATGCTATATAAATGTTCGTGTGATTACTTTGCACATGGCTTGATAAAGATCCTAGGCACTGGACCGAAGTATGAGATTGTTTCAGTAAAGTACGTTACCACTTTCTTAAAACTTAAAAGTCCTGTGTGTGCACTGATCTTTTCTTACCTTTTGTATGCTGATTATTGGTAGCACCTGGGCAGTAGCTTATATTAAGGTTGAATGCCTGCTATACACACACACACATATTGCACATTGCACAAAGGAGAGATTTTTCAGGACATGACAATTACATTTATTTACCAACGTGTCACCATATACATCAACATGCTTAAAGTTGGGGTGCTTTTGTAACACACACATATATTACTGTATATCCGTGCCCTTACAGAGGATGAGTATGCAGTACTCAGCAAAGGGTTTGTACAGAATATATAATGCTTTGGAGAAGAAGGATGTTGATTTTTACAAATTTCAAAGGTTGCTAAAACTTAGAGAGTGAGAACTCTGGAGCAAACACAGCTTTAAAAACCTAGTAAATACGAGCCCCTCATACGGCACTGGCCATAAAAGTCTTCTCTACGGTGGTTAAAAATGAAATTTATAACCAGGTTATAAAAGCCTGATTTAATGTTACATTACAACTTTTCAAAGAGTGAATGTGAAGTTCTGAGGTCATTGATGAGTGACACAAAGCTAATAATCAGGCCCGCTAATAAAGGGGAGTGGCAATAGTATTGTTAGATATACAGTCTTACAGGTCGGAGATCTTATCCCAATTAGAGAATATCTAAAACTTTCGAAGGATCCAACAAGAGATATGAAAACCCAGCTGGGCAGATCGATTTCTGCAGCCCTTACCCAGGTTTGAGTCAGTGAACGGGAAGCTAAATTCTTAGTGACGGACTCACCCAGGGTCCCGACCAATTACACTGTTCCCAAAGTGCACAAGTCACTACAAAATCCGCCTGGGCGTCCAATTGTGTCCTAATTGGGTTCAATGCAGTCTATGTGGACTATTTCCTCCAACCCTTGATGCTAAAAATTAAATCATACTTACGGCTAAGCACTCTTTTCCGCCTGTGGAGTATGTGTGTGAACTGTTATTGTTCACACTAGAGAAACAGTAGAATATCTGGACCTTATAGTGTATAAGGAGGGTGGTACTTGCCACTACTCTAATCCCACGGATAAGAACACAATACTACATGCAACGTGCTATCACCCCAGTCATTAAAAAAAGGGAAACATAATCTCAATTTTTAAGGGTCTAATATAATAACTCTAACTCAGCCATAGCGTAGGAACAGCTTAACACTATGACTAAGAAATTTATAGAGGGTATAGGCATACAGTAGCAGAAGGTCAAAAAAATACAATACAATCTATAACCAATAGTACATGGGCAAAACCAGAAACAGTCAGGGAGAGGAAACTGAAACCATATAGCCTTCAATTCTCTCAATATAGGTCTGTGGTGAAACAATGTGTCCTAAATCATTGAAATGTGTTGACCAGTAATACCACTCTTCCCTTTAAATATCTTAATCCAGAGTGAAACAAGACCCCCTTATATGTGGTTACAAAACAGGAAAATGGGGTGTTTTAAATGCTTGGTATGCCAAACATGCAGCTTTATGATCCCTGGTATGTCTACCACTATAAGATTAGGCAGAGACTAGTCTGAGCACCGATTTAGTGTATTTCATTATGTTCCTGTTTGGCCTGTATTACATGGGTAAAAAACCTACCACACTGTAGGAGCGTATAGCAAACCATAGACTCTCAATTTGCACAGCATTGGCGGAGATGGAATCATACATTACATACAAGGGTAATACATATTATGCAAAGTTGTACCTATTACATACAAAGGTAAAGCATCGTACACAGCACGATGAGTTTTACCCTGATACAATAGGAAAGAGGACCCTGCCCAAAGAGCTTAAGTCTAGAGGAAATAGGGGTGAAACATAAGGGGATGTGAATAAGTAGGCTGTATTAGATTGGCAGTAGAGTTTGATTAGTCCAGGTTATATATTCTTGCCTGAAGAGGTGGGTTTTGAGGTTACGTTTAAAGATATTAAGGGACGGTGAATGACAGACAGATGGAGGAAGGGAGTTACAGAGCAGAGGGGCAGCACGAGCAGAGTTCTAAATGTGGGTGTGAGAAGGGGTGACATGGGTGGATGAGAGGAGGATATCGTTAGCTGAGCAAAGATTGTGAATGTAAAGGTATCTGCGCTTTATAGGATATGATAAGAAGCTTGAACTGGATACTTTCCATGATGGGCAGCAAGTGGAGAGACTGACAGAGAGGAGAGACATTAGAAAAATGAGAAGAGAAATGAATGAGCCAGGCAACAGTGTTTAGGATGGATTAAAGTGGTGTCAGGCGGTTGTTTGGTAAACCACAAAGGAGTGCGTTGCAGTTGTCAAGCCTGGATATGATAAGGTCATGAACTAGGATTTTGGTAGCATCGTGCAAAAGGAAGCAACGAATGCAAGAGATGTCTCAAAGTTGGAGCTGACAGGAGTTGGCAAGTGAGTTGACATAGGGTTTGAAGGAAAGATCGAAATCTAGTGTTATTCCCAGACAACAAACATAAGGAGATGAGGGTATTAGTGTGTTGTTGATATTAATAGTGAGACAAGGGAGGGGCACAGATCCTGAGGGTGGGAAAATTACATGTTTAATCTGGTCCATGTTCAGTTTAAGGAAGCGGGAGGACATGACGACAGAGATGGCACTAAGGCATTTGGGGACCTGGGAAGTCAGTGTAGAGAAATCTGGGGCAGAGATGTAAATTTGGGTATACAGGCGATACTGGAATCCAAATGAACTCATGAGTTGTCTAAGGCCATAGGTGTTAATAGAGAAGAGTGCAGAGTACTGAGCCTTGTGGGGCCCCCACAGGGAGGGTGTGAGCTAATTCCAGGTTGGAAAACACTAAAAGTCCTACCAGAGAGATAGTAAGAGCCAAGAAAGAGCAGTATCCTGGATGCCTAAGGAGGCCAGGATCTGTAGTAGAAGTAGAGGGTGATAAACATTATTAAAAGTAGAAGACAGATCAAGAAGAATAAGCAAATAATAGTGACCTTTAGATTTAGCATTAAGGGGCATGTACACACCCACACTAAAATTTTCCCCACCGCTGGCCCCACTGTGTAGAGTAAAAAAATCCTTACCTTACTCCTCTGCTCCCTATGGTTGTCCTGCAGTGCCTTGTGAAAGTCTGGGAAACTGAAGAGTAGGAGCCTGTCTGCATAAAAAAGTTTCTGCCTCCTTCTTGTCCTTAAAGAGGACATGCGCTGTGATGCTCTCATCCCTCTGGATTTCTGGTGCTGCCATTTAACTTTTTTTTTTTAAATTGCCCAGACTGTAGGGACCCCCCTAACCCTAATCCCCATATTCACATGTTTAAAATTGTACTAGAATGTACTTACACTCTTTCGTTACCATGGCTCCTTCTGAAGAAAGGCAGCCACATTCGTGATTGGCTGACTTTCAGCCAATCACAGACGTGGCTGCCGGTTCCCGTTCTCAGAAGAAACAGAAGAGGTTTAGGCCAAGGGAAGGAAGGTGGGTAAGTTAAGTTCTGGTCCATTTTTAAACATTTGAATATGGCGTTGGGGGGGAGTGTCTCTAAAGTATGGGCAATTTTGGATTTGGGGGGTGGATATGCCCTTTAAGTAGATAATTAGTCACTTTAGTGAGGGCAGTTTCTGTGGAGTGGTTAGGGCAGAAGCCTGACTGGATATGGTCAAAGAGAGAGTTAGTAGAGAGGAAGTGAACAAAGTCAGCATAGACATGTGTTTCCAGCAGCAAAAGGGGTACAGGGCGGTATATGGAAATAGCGGACGGGTCCAGGGAGGGTTTCTTAAAGGGTAAAATTGGTAAAATAATTTTTTGGTATTCAATTTTATTGAAAACAGGAGTAAAGGAGCTGTGTCTTACCTCCCGTTCTTCAATAAAATGTTCAGGAGCAGGGATCGAAGGTAAAGTACTAACCCGATCTCTCGCTCCTCCTCCATGTCCTCTGACAGGTCTCGACGGATGGATAGCATAGAGTGCTAAGTCCGTCCGTTGCTGTCTGACAATACAGAACTCTCAATTCTTTTTCCAGAGATTCACTCAGCAAAGTATAATTTATAGTATGTGCAGCACAAGGATTGTAAACTCCAAAGGCTTCACATTACAACACCGTTTACTGATTTAGTTACCTTTACCAGTCTTAAATCCTCAACCCTCTTGCTATGTTGGCCCGCTTCTCTAAAAAAACCCAAACCCCTCCTTCCTTACTGAAAGATTTGACCTTTCTTGCTAGTGCATTTTTGTTCCACTGGAAAATTCCTGTCCTTTGGAAGTTGAGAAATTTTAATAAAGAAGGGTATAGATCAGTTGGAGTAAAAGGAAAAAAGAACCAATGGTGCTATGCAGGTGTCTTTATTAAATACAACAAACACATTTTCGAGATACAATAATCATAAAATACGAAGTACTGTCAGGTTAACGTGGGTTTTACATGTATTTTAGGACACTGCACCATTTCCTAATGTTTTTGGAAATAGTGCATTGCACCTGAAACAAAACCCCTTTGGTTAAAGGGTATCTATACCCTTTAATACAGCAAGATCCCACTGCTTCAAAACTTTTTTCAGATTTTAAATCTGGACTGTAGATCCTGAGAAATCATCATTTTAATCACAGTATTTGCAGGGAAAGAACTGTCACTCCAGGAGCAGAAATTGTAATATGTGACCCATTAATTACCTTATTAGGATCTTTAGCTGCCTGCCAGCACACTTTCTGCAACAATTAAGAATTTGAGAATCAGCAGAGAAAAGAAGGCAGGGGGAGAGAGATGTGTAAGCAGAGCAGGGTCTATAGTGAGGATGTGCAGAACTTATAAGTCGCAGACACAAAAAGAAGGCAGTGAGTATGGGAGGGTGGGGGAAATTAGGAGTACTCACTAAACATTAATAATTTAATAACAAAGCAAGCACAGATAAATATGTGAGTACCACCATTTTACTTCTCATAAATTGTAGTTTCAGATAATGTAAAGTTGTTAGAGTGAGTATAGTGACCCTTTAAGTTTAGCGCTTCCTTGTAGCGGTTTTGTATGGGGACTTTTAAGGAGTGCAACCAGAGCTTCTTAACTTTACGAGATCCTACAATGCAATACCAGTCGTAATCTCGTTTACGTCAGGTATTCTTTTGCGGGATCGCACAAAGGTAAGTAACGCTAGGTTTTCATATTGAATGTCGCCGGATATGTTTTGGCCTCATATGGCTTTCCTCAATTGTGGGCAGTGAGGGTTATCCAGGAACGGAAATATATAGATATATAGGGGAAGGACATCAATTAACGAGGGGTTGGGCTCAGGGTAGAAGGCACCACGTGAAACAACTTTATTTACATATTACAGTACCAATATATATATAAAAAAACCTAATATATCCACATTGATGCATAAACGCCCAGGGGTCTCCCCACCAAATACAGCAATGTCCGATGCACATGGATGACTCAACGTGTCTTTTTACCCGTGTCTTTTTACCAATACATAACTTCATTATTAATACATACACGTCTAAGCATTTCAACCCAGCATGGGTCGTTGTCAGGACTGATATGCCCCTAAAAAACATCACCTTAAATAGGCCACATCCCCACCTGCATGTCATCATCATTACCATACACTCCCCCAAACATCATAGCTCAATCCAGACCCCCGAGCCGCACCTCCAACGCTCATCACACAGCCCCCGCCTGTTATGTCAGACTTACTAGCGGGCCCATCACGGCTAGCCTCGCTCTCGTCATCATCACACTTAGTGACCATCCGCTATACAGTTAGATCAAAAGTCATCAAAAGTAGTAAAACACGGGTAAGTATCCCAGCACAGAGAACATTGGAGGTACCACTGGGTACACAGCGCTGGAGCAGACAACACCTACAAAAAGAAAACACAAATATAAAACAATGTAATAAAAAAACCTTTTGCCACCAAGTGAGCAATAGCATTTAGATATGAGGACTAATCAACAAGTTTCATTATATTTGGGATTTTGCTCCCGTCACCAAATCCTATTAATCAGATGTCTATACATTTTTATAGGAAGCAACTCATCGTGACCACTTCATTGAGTTCCCCGGGGGCCAAATCTGTAATTTCCATATGCATCTGGACTCCAATTTCAATAACTTCTTTTCCCTTAATACAGGAGCATCACCTGCTGGTATATGGTCAAACACCATACATTTCAGTGTGGATAGATTATGTCCCTCCTTTTTGAAAAGGTGAGCCACTGACAGATCCCCAAATTTATTGTCATTTTTAATGGATGCACTGTTGAGGGCCACACATATTGAAATCCGGTGGTTAGCCATTTGTTCACAAAAAGATGTAATTGTCCTGCCAATATAATACAGGCCACACTGGCAGGTCAACAGGTATATAATATGAGTACTAGTACACATCAGTCTGTAACGAATTGGAATGCGTTTGCCTGTGTGCAGGTGTGGAAAATCCATTCCTGTTAACATAGAGCTACAGGTCGTACAATTTGGACAGCGAAAGCACCCCAATTTCGGAGGGATTTTTTAAGTCAAATTAGAGTTCTTTAGTAAATCTGTTTTAACCAACAAGTTTCTCAAATTGCAACCCCTTTTATAGGCAAAACGAACCCTGTTTTCCCAAAGGGTAATGTTTGATCCAATTTAACAAGATCTCAGTGTTCTTTCAACGTCCTAACATCATATCCATGCGTAAGGAATCTGTTGGTCATGTTCTTAAGCTGGTCCTCATCAGTCCGGGATCCAAATTGTTACGTATAACCCTCAGGTACTGGGTACAAGGTATAGCCCTCAACAGTGCTGGAGTGTGATAACTGGTTACACTGTCAGTGGATTTCCTGAAAAGTGTGGTACCCAGCTTGTCACCAGAGAAAATGGTATGGTATCTTCCGCACACCTACATGTGGTAAGTATATGCTGGGTGCTGTTCAGGGTACCAGAGACAATGGTAAGTAGTATCCAGAAGTAATACAAGTCAATTTGATAGGTGTATCAAGTCATTAATTTGTTTAATGGATTGATGAAGCTTGTTTTCCTCACCACTCCATATAAAGAACAGATCTATAAATCTTTTATAAATCACTACCCTGGTACCCAACTTCGGCAAGATCACACTTTCCTCAAAACATTTAATATATAAATTGGCAAGCGATGTGGCCACATTAGTCCCCTATCGCCATGCCTCGACTCTGTATAAAATGTATCGACTCAAATCTAAAGTGGTTTTTTTTTGTAATATTAAATCAAGAAGTTCCATCAAAAATTCAACAGGAGGCTTATCATGATGTGACTGTCAGACATTCTCTACACTCTTGTATCCCATCCATCTGGGGAATAATCGTGTAAAGACTCGTAACATCACACATCACCAACAGTTTATCCCCTATAGGTACCTCCAAGTTATTCAAGATATCTCACAGATGTCCACTACCCCTTAGGTATGAACCCACGTGTTTCACAGCTGGCAGTAAAAAAAAAATCTTCATATTAGGCCAATAGCTTTAAAACCAAGCCATGTGAGGTCACAATGGGTCGACCTGGGGGGGATTGGAGGTAATGTGTATATAATAGTGCAACAAGGGGCTTTAGTAGTTAAAAAAACATTTACAATTCTCAGTAATCAGGCCGGATTCAAATGCCTGTTTAATAACCTTATCAACTTTCTTCTTAATCTGTAGAGTGGGATCATCAGCACATGGTATGTAAGTATCACAATTACTCAATTGCGTTAATTCATTTCTATAAAAAGAATAAAGTCTGGATTTAATATTACCAAAAAACACTTTAAATTTGAGTCATTATATTTTATACAGTTGGGGCATGGCGATGGGGTCCAGTGTGGCTTCACCGCCTGCCAATTTATATAGGAAATGTTTTGAGGAAAGTGTGATCTTGCAGAGGTTGGGTACCATGGTAGTGATTTATAAAAGATTTATAGACGATCCGTTCTTTATATGGAGTGGTGAAAAAAAATGAGTTTCACCAATCCATTAAAGAAATGAATGACCTTAATACACCTATCAAATTGACTTGTATTAGTAATAAGGTGAGCATTGACTTTCTTAATCTTCAAATTTTTAAGACTGGTGATAAGCTGGGTACCACGCTTTTCACGAAATCCACTGACAGGAACACCACAGCCGACCTTGAACTCCCGAGAACGCCCCAAAGCCACATGGAAGGAGCCGATTAGCAATGGAGCAATGTTGCCCAGGCGACAAGAGAAGGTAGGTGAAACCTAACATTAGTCTTTTGTAAAAGTTCTTTGCTGCTAAGGTAAAGACAACAGTCCAAAAAAATCAAACATTGTAACAGTTAGGTCTTCCCAGGGCCAGATTTACCATTAGGCACAGTAGACACGCGCCTAGGAGCGCCTGAGGTTGGAGATTTGGCTGTCAATCTCCTCCCACCAATCCAACCCCTTTATAGTCTATTTTCTTCCCCCCCAAAAAAGAGAAAATGGATGGGGTTTAGGGGTGTGGTCTGTGTTTAGGGGTGGGGCTAAGAGCGCCAGGCTCTTTTGGTCTACAGGCTCCTGAAGTGTAAATCCAGCCCTGGGTCTTCCCATATTACAGCTTGCTTGGTAATGTCTATTAAAGGTCTATTGAAGGAAACTCTAAACTCATTACTACTTTGAGTTCCATTTAGAAATAACATAATTTTGCACACAGAAATCTCATTACAAGCTTTTTATGGTATATTTCTATCTAACTTTTATCTTTATATTTGTGGCTGGTCTTTAACAGCAGGGTTATAAGTAGACTGCTTATATTCTGTAAACAATGCACCAAAGAAAATCTGACAAAAGAACAGGGCTGATTAAGGAAATAAATGGAGTTAGAAGGTTGAACAAGGGCAGGTGTTACAGATAGGATGTTCTCAGTATAGAAACTGACTTCTTTGAAACTCTTTAGTGAAAAAACGTTGATTGTTTTTTAGAATGATTATTATCAGGGAATACAAACAGGTATCTGACTGTGCAGACTAGAAATCTTTCAAAATTTTATCAGGTGTCCAAGAACTATTTATCTCTTTTTTTCCTTTAGCTTTTTGAATTGCTACATTATTATTACATACATTATTCACAATAGTGAGAAAACTATGGTGAACCATGGACTAAATTACCTGCTACAAATGTAAAAATAGACACAATATGTTATTTACTATCACAAAATCTACTTATGAGGTCATACAAACAATCTACTCAGGAGTTATTACACATTATTTTGTTTTGTGCATTAAATGGACTTCATTTAATGAGGTTATAAACTTACAGAAATGTAACGTAACGTATGCGGTAAGGATCCTGTGTTAAGGAAAACTGTCATTAGAAAATAGATAAGGTAAGAAGTGTACTTCCTGTCCCAATAGGATTATTGAGTCCAAGATTGTGAAAGGGGGGGAGAAGGGAGACTAAAAAGGGAATATTATTAGTATAAATAAATAACTTTTTTTATTTTAATATGTGATATGTATATTGTATTAAACAGCTATGCATTTCAGCCCAACATGTGCCGTCATCAGGACAAATACCATACGCCAGATCATCTCCTTTAAAAGAAGGGGTGTACCACCCCCAAGACAAAACCCTTCCATATGTGCAAAACACAGATAATACACCCATCAATAACTTATCCCATAATGCATCTCTGCTCAGCTAAATTAAGCCCCATGCGCCCATTGTAGTAGACTAGACAGAACTTGAATCTCCCTTGAACATCCCTCCTGTGTGTCATAAGGGTACATCAGACTTGTCAAAGGAATACACTCCTTACATATCATTTGTGACTACTTACTAGCGATCCTTGCTTAATCACTTGTTATGCAGATCAATCAGCCATCCATTGAATTCAATCCCTATTTGTCATAATTTACTGCACCACGGATATCATACTAAGGGGGAATAGATACAGGCAAACAACCTAACAAAATATATACCGTATATACTCAAGTATAAACCAACCCGAGTATAAACCGAGGTACCCAATTTCACCTAAAAAATCTAATAAAAGTGTTGACTTGAGTAAAAACCGAGGGTAGTAACTTGGCATTCAAGATGTTTGGAAACTACAAACTCCAGCTAATAAAGCATGCTGGAGTTGTAGTTTCCAAACATCTTGAATGCCACCTCACCCTCCCACCAGTTCAGTTTGTACCTGTGGGCTCTCCTCATCCAGGAGCTGTGGGCTCTCTCCATCCAAGGGTTTCTGTTGCTGGCATTGAAGGTAAGTGTCTTCTCCATTCCGGCAGCAGCGTCCTCTCCATTCCGGCAGCAGCGTCCTCTCATTCCGGCATCCGCGCGCTCATTCCCTGTACTGGCGCGCCGGCTGACGTCACTAATTGGCGCCGGACTTGGCGCCCGGCCGTGACGTCGGCCGGCGCCAGTACATGGAATGATCGTGCGGCTGCCGGAATGGATAGGACGCTGTTGCCAGAATGGAGAGGACGCTTACAGGTACCTTCATTATAGTGACTCGAGTATAAACCGAGTCCAAGTTTTCAGGCTGGTTTTACAGTTTATAGTCGAGTATATACGGTAGCTTTATTCACAGTAAGCAGCAAGTAAACAGGTGTTTACAAATCCATTTAGCAATCAATATGTATAAATCCAGTATTTGAGATGCTTATTTGTATGGTTTAGAACCACAATCAACTATCTGTACACCAAAAAGTTAAAAAAAGAGCATTAGGGTTATTCAATAAAAGTTCTTAGCAGATATTAGCTTTGATATGTTAAATAATATCTGATTGGTTGAGTTGAATCTCAAACTAGTATATATAAAATGCCTTTATTTAAAATCTTTGGGATATTCTGCAAATCTAAAAACATTTAAAAAGAAGAAAAGCAAATAATAACCCCCCATTGAGGTCAGTGCAAGAAATTTATATCAAACATATAGTGCAATTCCTACAAAATGAGGCAGGGTCCTGTAAAATATAGTGCAAGTGCTAGCCCCTATACCTCTTATGTGTGAAACCCTGGTGTTTGCATATAATTGGGGAGATTCAATAATGCTAACCCCAGCATCTTATTGTATCATGTGATACAATATCGGAGGTAAGCTCGATTACATCCCATATTGCATTGCACAATTGTGGAAAGGTAAAAAGCTGGGGTTTGAGCTCATTCACAGTCATGATACAACCCCACATTAAAGGGAAAGTTTAGTGGAAAATCAATTTTTAAAATTCTTAGTTTATATTATGCATACATAGTTATTCCAGATATTTTCTTCCATTTTTAAAAGTCAGTTGAATTTATACCCTGGCCATTTCCTGCTGTTGACATTACTGAGCTGACATTTTAGGTTCTGTAAAGGTCCTTCTTCCCAGAATCCACACCTTGTAATGTTCCTAACAGTAATTTCTACTGATTGGCTATTGGATGGGTCAAACATGCTCAGATCTCTACAGAGCAACTAAACCAACCCAGGTGCTGGGTCAATGGCAAGACTATAACGGTCTCTATTAGGGGTCCTACAGTATTTATTTATACACAGACAAAATCTGACTGGGCAGGTTAAGGTCATTAGGATGGAAAAATACTGCTTTTTTCCTTAAAAGTATATGTATTTGAACTGAACCCCTTTACATTTTGCTCTATGAGGTAGCGCAAAACCTAACTATTGGGGAATTGCACTGTGCTATTTCCAGGGGCCTGGCCTCCAATCTCATGGTGGGCCCTGCAGTTACTCCCCTAGCCATGTGGAAGGAGAGCAATGCAAGGACATGTTTACCCGAATTAGGGCTTTCTCAACTGTGGTATTAGGCCTATGATGGAACCGCATTTATAGGAAACGATCTTGTGAGATTCAGTGTACCAACACTGGAGATAAGAAGCAATTGGCTAGTACTAATAGGCAGTGCTCAATGATGCAGTGAAATACATGACATGTGCTGGCAAACAACAATCAATTAAACCCATGATAACATAAAGGGGAGCAAATACATACAAGTATACATCCGAATATGAAAATATTAAAGGGTAACTGCAGCCCCAAATTAACTATTTCGAAAGATTACCCCCCAAAAGACGACTTTCATTATAATATATCCCCTCTCTGCTTCTTCCTTTTTTTATGGGTAATGAGTCAGTCATGGCTACGACAGTGACGTCATGGACAATGGCTTACAGCCATTACCCATTGACCAGTCACTCCCTCGAATCTAGCTTGTAACAGGAAAGTTAGCTATATCTTAGCGTGGGAGCATCTGACAAATATTAGATTATATTGAAATTGGGCTTTTTGGGGGGGGGATAATCTTTTGAAATAGCTTTAATTTAAGCTTTAAGTTAATTTGGAGTTGCTCTTTAACCAACTCCTCCTTCCATCCGACATGACTTTATAGAAAGTCAAGCATGCTCATTAATCTCTATGATCTAGTACTGGGGAAAGGAATTTTTCACCATGCAATTTACGATACCAACTGTTACAATTTCAGTTTCAGCAGGACAACACACAACAGAATAGTTTATGATAATAAGGCCCTTGATTGCCAGCTGAAACATAATGATGTGTTAGATTGGATATCTAAAAATATAGGGGGCAGATCAACAAATAAATGAATAGTGAGGAAGAATAATAGTTTCCAATAATGGACAATTAAAAAAAAACAAACAAAAAAAAAGTATAGATGCCCTTTAAGGTGTGCCGCCCCAAGTTTTACTGTGATGAACTAAAGTACTTTGGGGAGAAATCATTTTAATAAGCCTAGGGAATTATGTATTCACAAACCTGCAAACGTGCACACATGTATTGTATCATGCAGTATCCAGCGGATAAAAGAGTTATTTAAAATGTCTTTTAGACAAGTAGAAGTATCACATGAGAAGTATCACATTTTGGCTGGAATGCTTGAAATACGGCACTTAATACATTACTGATTAATCTATAGGTCAGTAAATTCATTGTAATTCATAGTGACAATATATCCACCTGGATTTTTTAAAGTTAAACATTGGGGGACCTTCATTTTCAGTGATAGACTTGCCAGTAGCTCTAAATTTGCAGAAACTACCCCGATCATTACTTACATTACCTCTCTCCTCTTACGTTCTGTCACGGCCCTCTGCTTGCATGAAACTGCAAGCAGGGGGCCGGACCGGCAGCCGCGTCCGTGATTGGCTGAGAGGCAGCCAATCATGGACTCGGCTTCCGCTGCACAGAACGTCGGAGGAGAGAGGTATTGTAAATACAGTTCGGGGAAGTTTCACAGAGTGGGGCCAGTAGTGGGTTAAATTCTAGTTTTGGGGGTGGACATGCCCTTGACTAAATACACCTGAAAGGGAACCACATTTTTAAATGGGAATATATGTTGTACAATGTTATTTATTTCAACAAATCATTGGTGCTGGTTCATTTAGTCAGTTTCAAAGGTGTCTAGATTTTAATGTACAATCTCTCAATGTAATGATAATTTAAACATCAACCTTCAATTCACACCCTGCAATATTTTCATTTTAATAGTTACACTTATAGAAACAACACGTTGCAGAGCTGCGGGGGGAGGATAACAAAGTGAACCTGATCTTAGAGCCATACTTATAAAGGCACGGCTATCGCGATCATTACCGTAAATCTACTATAGCAATGGTAAATTAACAATAGCAATTGTAAATCTACGGTAGCAATCGTTAATCTATGACTAAGATTAAAGATCGTCCATAGAATACCATTGCACTATTTTACTACCGATTGGTATTCGTAGGATAAGGATTGTTCGAAGTAAATGTACAATTGCAGTTTTCAAGTAACTTTTACTCTTGTAAAGGAGGCTGGGATTAGTAATTTAATTTCAACTAAGATCATTTTAACCATGCTGTTGGGACATCATCATTGCTGCCTTAAGTTTTTATATCAGTTAAGTAGCAATTTTAAAACTGTGTTGGTTGGTTGTTGAACTACACCTCCCATCATCCATTACCCATTATTAGCAAAAAGTGCTATAAAAACGACATCATTCAGGTCAGCAATGAATGCAACAACAATGCATGGTTAAAAATTGTTGAACTACACCACCCAGTATCCCTTAGGCTGTGGCCACACTATCAATGGACAGTAATGTATATGAAAAGTGCAATCACAATGCAGCACGTTTCATGTTTGTTATGCAGTTGCACTGCAATTTTCGCAATAATCTGCTATCAGAACGCGTCCCGAGTAAAGGTATGCAGCTCACCCCATACATTTTTACTCGGGAACGCGTCCTGAGTAAAGGTATGCAGCTCACCTTCAATTAGCCACACGTGAAGGGGGTGTAACACATTCTGTCTGCATCTAACTGTCGCTCAAAGCTAGCATGGTAGAAAACATTCCTCCACCCACCATTTTTTATGTAGGCTGTATCCTAGCAACAGGACATTTCAAGTTTGTTTGACTGGCAGAGGAGGAGGAGAGGTTGTAACAGACATTCCCACCAGCCAATGACAAGTGTTATGTTAATCATGGCCCTGGGCCATCTAGGAGGCGGGCTTTTAGCACTAATATTTGCTGTGTGATATCTAAGCGAGGGCAGCACAGCTGTAAATGTGATTTCAGTTGCTGGAAGTGTGGACATATAATGGGGGTGATGTTGTCTTTTTGATATTGTTGTCCTTTAAGTAACTCTCTCCAGTAAGGGATGGTGAGTAGAGATAGGATGGGACACGAACCCGGATCTGCCACGGAACCCCTCGGTTCCGAAATCCAAAAGATCCGGATGGGTCGCCTGGATTTCGGGACTTTGGAACAAATAAAACAAGTGCCTTGCTGAGGCCACACTACGCTAGACAGCACGCACGCTACTGTTTGCTTGCTCTGCGATCTGTGCAATGTTGCTTAATCAGTTGCTTAAATTGTGATTACATGCTTAAGAAAATGGATTGCAGAGCAGTGCATGAAATGTGGCCACCCACATTGACATGCACTGCTCTGCATTTTGCATCCACAAACAAATTGCAAAACGCAAATGTAAGTGTGTGAGAAATGCGCTGGTGTGGCCTAGCCATTAGACCTTAAAGTTTCTCAGAAAAGGGTTGTTTTGTTCAGCATTTAATCCTATAATGTAAAAAGGATTTAGCAAGCTTGTTCTTTTAAAACCCTACGTACAGGTTTTAGTGCACATAAGTGTATTAGTTTTACTTATCTAATGAAGGTATAGTATTAATTAGTTCTGATAAGTAAGTATACATTCAAAATAGAGATGAGTTTGCTATTTATCCTCAGTCCCCAAGGCATGGCTATTGGGCATGTGCAATACCCAGTGGGTACAGGAAGAGGAGCCAAGACAACTTTAAAACCATGTATCTTCACTGTCATTGGGCTGATGTCACTTAGTAGGTGCATTATGTGCTAGGCACTTTGAGGGTTATTCAATAAAAGTTCTTATCGTTAAAAATGGTGCTGATTTTGCCCCAACCAATTGGATGTTATCTTTCAAATGTTAAATAACATCTGATTGGTTGGGGCAAAATTAGCAACATTTTAAACAATAAGAACGTTTATTTAATCTCTGTGTTAGTTTTTAAGCCCAAGTTGTTTTTTCACTTTAGTTGCCCTTTAAGCTGGAAGCAAGTAGAGTGGGTCTGTGAGCAAATTACAGGGCAAATGCAGTAATCTGTTTGTGCAAGTTTCTGTACATCAGTACTGGTAATACTTATATATTTATAGTTCACAACAGACATCCATTTATTTTGGTAATTTGTTTGGGTGGCAGGAACAAACATTAAAATAAACTCTGTACATTATCAGGGAGATTCAATAAAAGTTCTTATCGTTTAAAATGGTGCTAATTTTGCCCCAACCAATCAGAACTTATGTAACATTTGAAAGCTAACATCTGATTGGTTGGGGCAAAATTAGCACCATTTAAACAATAAGAACTTTTATTGAATAACCCCCTATGTACATTACACATTGTGACCTTTAATACATCACAGAAACAGGAACAGCAAGCTGTGATATTTTGCAAAGCCATTTTGGCCAATTGAAAAGGCTTTCGTTTTCACACTAAAAGTAGTGCAAAAATGAAAACAAAATTTATTGCACTGATTGAGGTGCGCTGTTTTTTTAGAGGCCTATAAATACAGCAAGCGGCAAAATGAGTGCAAAACCCTCACTAACCTAAAAGTACATCAAATAGCATGAGTTTTACATCCATTTAGGGGATAGCACAATATATTGCACCAAGATGTTGTTGTGATGCTTTAACGGCTTAAAGGACAAATGCTGGTATAGGCAGTGCAACAGTATACACAGGGTCCTTATGCACACAAACTGATGTGGGTGCTGACTTCCATAAACACTTCTCACTTCCATGGGAAGCAAAGTATCAGAGATAGGCAATGTCTGAAGTCGCACTACGAGGTGAATTCAAAAATTTATTTTAAACCACACATAAAAGACGAAACGTTTTGGGGGAATGTGCCCCTTTCTTCAGCTGAGCTTAAATTCCTGTAAGGAAGAGGCACCCACATCCCATATAAAAAAATAGATCATCCACATATTGTACATAATTTTGAATATTGTCCTTAAATTTAACATTAGAAAACATAAACCTTTTTTCAGAGTTGGACACAAGTAAATTAGTGTGTGCTGAGTCTACGCCTGATACTAAAGGGCAACCTGGGGGGGATGATAGACTTTTATGAATTTTGGGTTGGAGGTATAACATTGGTGCACAAGGTGTATCACACACAAGAAAATCTTTGGTGCTTTAATCTATAACACCCAAGTCAAATGCTTCTGAAATTATTCCATCAATCTCCTTTTTTAACTTAATTGTAGGTTCCCCATGTAATTTAATGTAGTGTTCATTATTATTCAATTGTCTCTCTGCTTCTTTAGTATAAGAAGGGGGCACATTCCCCCAAAACATTGTGTCTTTGATGTGTGGTTTAAAATAAATTCCTGAATTCACCTCGGAGTGCGACTTCAGACATTGCTTATTTCTGATTAAGGCAGTGTCATGGCCAAAACTCAAAGAACTGTAATTGATATTGTGAATAATGCAATAATGTAAAGTAAAACCATATGAAAGGGTCTCTCAACTGGTAAAATATTTTTTTTGTGCTTAGTTTTATTGAAGAACTGGAGGTAAAAGAGCTGTCTCTTACTTTCCATTCTTTAATAAAACATGCAGGAGCCGGGAACAAAGTTAGAGAGCTTACCTGATCTCTCGCTCCTCCACCATGTCCTCTGACAAGTCCTAACGTGTACTAATTCCGTCAGGACTTGTCAGAGGACACTAACTTCGTTCCCAGCTCCTGCACGTTTTATTGAAGAACGGGAGGACACAGCTCCTTTACCTCCTGTCCTTGAATAAAACTGAATACAAAAAAATTATTTTACCAGTGTAGATACCCTTTAAAAATTCCATTAATACATAAAAGTACAAGGGCACAGGGGGGGCATTCATTCCTATGACAGTTTCT
This sequence comes from Hymenochirus boettgeri, assembly GCA_019447015.1. NCBI lineage: Eukaryota > Metazoa > Chordata > Amphibia > Anura > Pipidae > Hymenochirus > Hymenochirus boettgeri. The sequence goes on from CM033472.1 coordinate 118,790,102, forward strand.
GTCATGTGACAGATGACATAAATAAACAATCAGGGAGATTCAATAAAATTTATTATAATTAAAAATGGTGCTAATTTTGCCCCAACCAATGAGATGTTATTTAACAATTGAAAGCTAGCATCTAATTGGTTGGGGCAAAATTAGCACAATTTTTAACGATAAGAACTTTTATTGAAAAACTCTGATTGATTCTAACTGATGACATAGCTAAGTACCATTATTAGGATATAATTTACAAATATTTATGTCTCTGGTGTATATAAGGGTTTGTACAGAACATCTCAGCACTATTTTATTTGTTTTAAAACAAAGGTGACATTTTCAACAGATCTGTTGTCATTACTGAACTCAGTAGTTAAAACAAATAAAAAGAACAATTTCATTTCAAGACTTTTCAGCACAAAGACACGGTAATAATAATGTCACCAGGGAGAGGTCAAAATTGCATGATGTTCTTGTTTCAGGCAAACATTACTTTTGTGATTTATTCAGTAGAATAATTCTATCAACCAAAGTAAGCTAGAACTTAGCTTTTTATTTATTTACATTTTATGTCTCTTTGAAGGGATTCATCTAATTTTTGAGATGCTTGACCTAAGTTTTTTATCTGCAAGTCATATTACTTATAGAGTGAAGAAGTAAATTACTGTCATAAAATGCCTACATACGTGCTAAAGTTTGACAAAATTATGCCCTTTTATACATTAAGGGAGCCCATAAATTCCAATTTTAAATTGCCCTGGCTTTGAGATCATGCAGACATATATATCATTTTAGCAGGATGAGAAAGCTTGCAGGGTGGGGGAAGAAAATATTGACTACTATCATTACCAAAGTAAATGGAACAATGAAAGGAATATACACAGCAGCTCCATCTGGTGGAATTTATAGAAATGGAATTAGAAAAGAAGGCTCACCAGTTCTTATTAGGCTGTGCATTACAATATTACAAAGCCCACTGGCAATACTAGGGGATTTCTGTTTAAGGCTGATGCTTTAATTAACCAGGCTTTAGATAACAAAAACAAATGTTCTCTTTTTTTCTTAATAACTAAAATGCTTGAAACTGAGACGAGACTGGAATGGTCCCAAGTTTAGTTTACATGGGAGGATGGGGGAGAGACAGGGGAGACATCCTTCCAACAAGCTTAGGAAATTGTGAGTAAATGAGACAGCACCTTTTTGCAATGTAGCCTACCTGCATAAAACAATCATTCCTTGCAGGTTATTTTTAAAAATGTGTAATTTCATGTTAAAATTTGTTTAACAACTGTATCTTCTCACTGTTAACAAAAATCATAATCTTGTTTTAATGGGAAAGATATTTGCAGAATCAACATTGGGAAAGTAGATGTTTCTTCCAATCACATTAAAATACATTAATCCGCATTAACCTTTGAAGTGAGTGCTATGAAAACATTTTGATGATGCAACTAAATGGCAAGTGGCTTTTTTAAATTACCTTTCTTTTTAGTAGCTTACTCACAAAAAACTGTCACAGAGCAATTAGTTTCATTCCTATTGGCCCTCAGCAACTACATACATCATACATTTTTTCACTTTGATTTAGGACTTGTCTGCAATTACTGTCTTGTTGTCTTCAAGGGGAAACTAAAAGTGTTTTCAAGGTGACACTAGAAAGTACTTATATATGGCCTCAGTGAGGTTGATATTGATTTGGGGTTAAAGCAAACAGGAGAGGCTTTTAGTTCATAAAAGGCAAGTACAAGTGTACTGTACTGATTATAAATTGTGTAATTTTTTTTTATAAATCATGAAACATACTAGGATTAATACATTTAAATAGATAGATGTACACTTTTGTTTTAACTGAATATGCTTAAAAGTAAACTAAAGTCACCCAATAGACAAAGCACATTCACAGGGATACAACAAGCTGTGTCTCACGTCTCACTTTGCTGTGGCTGTTGGATGATTTATTAAATTAGCCTGTGGGTGCTGGGGGTCAGTTTTCATAATGTGAATATTGAATCTGTAACATCATGGGCTGTGTGTTTCTAAAGTAGAGCATTAAAGGAATTGTTCACAAAAAAAGTGAACTATTCCTTTAAAGCAGTGATTGAAGACCGGGAGGCAAAGGACCTATTCCTTACCTTCCGTTCTTCAATCACTTCACCAGGATCCAGGACCAAAGGTAAGTTTAATTACCTCGTGCACGATCCACCGCGGCTCCATTGATAACTGCCGACTGCTTCCTGGTTTAGTTTACTATAGTGTGCAATATCGCGCATGCGTGCTATAATGCAACTAAACCAGGAATAGGTCCTTTACCTCCTGGTCTACAATCAATGCTTTAAAGGAATAGTTCACTTTTTGTGTGAACTATTCCTTTAACTAATACAAAGAAAATAGGTACATTTAGAAAATTTATCTTTTGTTAGGAACAAAAAAGGCAGTAAAATCAGCTGACTATTTTGTATTGTTCCTGGTAGGTTGTCTACAGTTCATACTAGTTGGAAAATAAATTGCCCCCACCCCAGATGGTATAGTCTCACAGTCAGTGTCATAAAGATACAATATTAGTCAGCCCTATTATCCTTATCGGTCTGGTAGTCAGTCAAAAGTCTGTGTATGGATCAAAAAGAAATACAAAGTATCAAGGCTGAATGTGGGAAGATACGCACACTCATAGTGGAGACAGGGGGGTGCTGCAGACTTATGAGTATCCCGTGGGTACACAGGATAATTTCATAAATAATAAAAAGTTTAGTTCTCCTTTATTTATTCCTTGGTTTACTGTTGTTTGCCTATAGGGTTTGTGTAGCTGTGTGAGTGTCAGTGTGTTTGTGTAGCTGTGTAAGTCTGTCAGTGTGTTGGCATAACTGTGAGTCTGACAGTGTGTTTGTGTAACTAAGTCTGTCAGTGTGTTTGTGTAACTAAGTCTGTCAGTGTATTTGTGTAACTGTGTGAGTCTGACAGTTTGTTTGTGTTAAGCTAGGTACACAATGTACAATCTTTCCTCCTGACTGACCGTTCGAGGCTTAGACTGGTTGGCCAGGAGGAAGGCCTGAAGGTTGCGGCAAAAGCAGCCGCGTCCGACAGTTAGGTGCAACTGATCGGTTGTGATTTTCCAACCTGTCCGATCGAAAAGCCGCCATACAATAATTCAGACGGGCGGACGGACCGAAACACTGAACTGACGGTAGGTCGGAATGAATTATTGCATTGTGTGTACCTAGCTTAACTGTGTGAGTCTGACAGTGTGTTTGTGTAACTGTATTAGTCTGTTAATGTGTTGGTGTAGCTGCGTGAGTGTTTCAGTATATTTGTATAACTGTAAAGGTGCCCATACATCTATAAGGTTTTACTTACCCGACCGAGCGCTCACCCGATGTTCCTTTGATCCTGCCGGAACCGCTTCTCCCGATCTTACATTCGACCGACATGCGATGCGGTCGGGTAAGTAAAATCTTATAGATGTATGGGCACCTTAAGTCTGTCAGTGTGTTGGTATAACTGTGGGAGACTGTCAGTGTGTTTGTGTAACTGAGTGTCAGTGTGTTTGTAAAACTGTTTGTCAGTGTATTTGTATAACTGTGAGTCTGACAGTGTGTTGTTGTAACTGTGTGAGTCTGTCAATGTGTTGGTGTAACTGTGTGAGTGTGTCAGTGTGTTTGTGTAACTGTCTGTCTGTGTTTGTGTAGCTGTATGAGTCTGTCAGTGTGTTTGTGTAGCTGTGTGAGTGTCAGTGTGTTTGTGTAGCTGTGTGAGTCTGTCAGTGTGTTGGCGTAACTGTGTCTGTCAGTGTGTTTGTGTAACTAAGTCTGTCAGTGTATTTGTGTAACTGTGTGAGTCTGACAGTTTGTTTGTGTTAAGCTAGGTACACTCTGTACAATCTTTCCTCCTGACTGACCGTTCGAGGCTTAGACTGGTTGGCCAGGAGGAAGGACTGTTGGTCGCGGCAAAAGCAGCCACGTCCGACAGTTAGGTGCGACTGATCAGTTGTGATTTTCCAACCTATCCGATCGTTCGTTCGTCCAGTTTGAAGGAATGAAGAGTCAACGATCGGTCGCGGCCACGAAAAGCCGCCATACAATAATTCAGACGGGCGGACGGACCGAAACACTGAACTGACGATAGGTCGGAACACAGCTTAACTGTGTGAGTCTGACAGGGTGTTTGTGTAACTGTATGAGTATGTCAATGTGTTGGTGTAGCTGTGTGAGTGTGTCAGTATATTTGTATAACTGTAAGTCTGTCAGTGTGTTGGTATAACTGGGAAACTGTCAGTGTGTTTGTGTAACTGAGTGTCAGTGTGTTTGTAAAAGTGTGTGTCAGTGTATTTGTATAACTGTGAGTCTGACAGTGTGTTGTTGTAACTGTGTGAGTCTGTCAATGTGTTGGTGTAACTGTGTGAGTGTGTCAGTGTGTTTGTGTAACTGTCTGTCTGTGTTTGTGTAGCTGTATTAGTCTGTCAGTGCGTTTGTGTAGCTGTGTGAGTGTCAGTGTGTTTGTGTAGCTGTGTGAGTCTGTCAGTGTGTTGGTGTAACTGTGAGTCTGTCAGTGTGTTTGTGTAACTAAGTCTGTCAGTGTATTTGTGTAACTGTGTGAGTCTGACAGTTTGTTTGTGTTAAGCTAGGTACACACTGTACAATCTTTCCTCCTGACTGACCGTTCGAGGCTTAGACTGGTTGGCCAGGAGAAAGGACTGAAGGTCGCGGCAAAAGCAGCCGCGTCCGACAGTTAGGTGCGACTGATCGGTTGTGATTTTCCAACCTGTCCGATCGTTCGTTCGTCCAATTTGAAGGAATGAACAGTCAACGATCGGTCGTGGCCACGAAAAGCCGCCATACGAATGATTGCATCGTGTGTACCTAGCTTAACTGTGTGAGTCTGACAGTGTGTTTGTGTAACTGTATGAGCCTGTCAATGTGTTGGTGTAACTGTGTGAGTGTGTCAGTATATTTGTATAACTGTAAGTCTGTCAGTGTGTTGGTATAACTGTGAGAGACTGTCAGTGTGTTTGTGTAACTGAGTCAGTGTGTTTGTAAAACTGTGTGTCAGTGTATTTGTATAACTGTGAGTCTGACAGTGTGTTGTTGTAACTGTGTGAGTCTGACAATGTGTTGGTGTAACTGTGTGAGTGTGTCATCCATCACGCACAGCCCTTTCCCCTTCCCATAGTGCCTGTGCATCGCTTTCATTGTGGCATAGTAGTGTAGGTAGGAAAGAGACAGTCATCCATCATGCACAGCCCTTTCCATTCCAATAGATGGAGTTCTCTAAACTTTATACCATCACACTAAATGTTAAGGTCTTCCGGGAAGAACCCCTATGAAACCCCTCACTGAACGCGGAGTCTAAGTATCTGCCGGTCTTCCCCAGAGCCTCTGATGGTGAAGATGTTGTGCGGCAAGGCAGACACCAGGTCGCGGTTCCAGATAAAGGCCAGCAAGGGTTAGCCCACGATGTAGAAAAGACAGCGAACGGACATCGACAAGCCGGAGCAGCAGGAAGGTAATCAATCAGAAGAGGGAAGGCGTATAAATAGCTGAAATGGTGTGGCAGGCTGGCTGATAAGGAGAACAAGGCAGAAACTGGAAGTTGGAGCAGGCTGGATGATATGGAGACCAAGGTAGAAACTGGAAGCAGGAGCAGACTGGATGATATGAAGACCAGAGGTAGAAACTGGAAGTTGAGCAGGGTGGATGATATGGAGACCAGGGTAGAAACTGCACGTTGGAGCAAGCTAGATGATATGGAGACCAAGGTAGAAACTGGAATTCGAAGCAGACTGGATAATATGGAGACCAAAGGTTCACAGGAATCCAGAAATCAAAAACTTAGCACAAGACTAAGGAGCTGAAGAACTGAGTACAGAACTCTGAACTGGCAGCAAGAAGGAGGCCACATGGGAAGGCTATTATTTGAATTAATAATTGTTATTCAAATTTAATTTTTAAAAATATAGAAGTATATATTCTATTTAATATCCAATGATTATCTTTTGACTGGAATATTGGTGATGTTCTATTTCCACAAGCTTCATTATATGCTAAACAGTGATCATGCAGAAATGCTTCTTGATCATTATTTATATTGTCAGTACTTCTCTGCCTTGCGGAGTGTGTAATACTGGCTTTTGTAGTAACTGAACCAAATGCAATAAGGATGCCTATGTGTTTATTAAAGTTTGTGGAGAGAATCCACTCCTACTCAGCGGGAGATGGGCATTCTCCTATGAATCAGAGAGGTACCATGCTTCACCTGTTCTGCCAGTTTTATGATTTCATGCTGTTTAAACATTATCATTTTGTGATTGTGCATTCTCTTGTTTTTCTTCCAGACAATGTAATAAGATGACACTAGACACGGCTTTACTTATTTTTATTATAGCCTGCTGCAACTTTTTCTGCTTCACTCCATCGACATAATAAAGTAAACCTGACTTGGTTCATATTAAAATGGTACCATCATGTAGAAGGTATTAGCCTTTCTACTAAAGCAGCTTAGTATATTCTTTAAAGGATTCATTTCAATGCAAAAACTAGTTATTTGCCTTTTTTTAAGGAAAAATGCTGTAAAAAAATTCATAGTGCTGCAACTGATCTACGGAAGGTTTGATTTGCCACCCAGTGGTGAAAATAAATGAAAACAGAATATTCCAAGCTATCTAGCTGTAATCTTAGAGCCAGCACGGACATACCAAATTATCATTTAAAATTATATTACTCATTTTGCACAATTAAAGATACACCTAGTATTTATTTTTTGTCTTGCCAGCACAATACCTTAAATGCATGTAACATAAGAAATTCCATTTGCTGTACTTATTTTTACAAACCACATTTATTTTTTTTTTACAGTTAACGGTTTTCTATATATGTGCGGTAACTCAAAGCATTATTTATGCAATATGCTGATTTCATCAAAGTTTTAGTGCCATCTACTGGGCCCCAAAACTACAGAAAATAACAATAATACATTAATTAAACTCAACAACCCCCCACCCACCCCTGCATGAAACATGCTTTAATCACAAAGCAATGGAAGTTGTAGACCATGGTTCAGGTATATTCAACATAAGGAGGTAGGGATCCAGCTCATTGATATTTAAAATATATGTTATATGTTTGCCAACTTTGGATGTGTTTAACTATACTCTAAAAATTAAGTTTTTAAAAATGGAAAATATTCCTGTATTAAAGATAGTGCTGAAGCCAGGAACAAGACTGGCATAATCAGTTTTCTTTGGGCTGGTGCTCCTACTAGAGACAATATTGGGAGGTAGGAATTACCCGTCCTTTATCCCTGTTCCAAGTACTTTACATTTTAACTGTTTTTAAAAAAGACTTAATACACACTATAGTTATCCTTTAAAGAGTATCTCCATCCCAAAATCTAAAATTTTCTGTAGTGTAGGGGACCCCCCCCAGCCCTAAACGCTAGGGTTTTATCTTTATAACGGGCAAAAAAAACAGACTTACCCACCTTCGGACTGTATTGCTACTTCTGGGAGTACAGATTACTGAGAGTGGCGGTTAACTATTGAGAGAGCTGGGGGAACAAGACAGGTAAATCTATTTCTGGACACTTTTTAAAGATAAAACTATGGTGTTTGGGGTTGAAGGTAGCAGCACTGAGGGATTAGGAGGGAGGGAGCACTGAGGAATCAGGAGGGAGGGGGGGAATGCCCCCCTGCACATGCCAGAGTCCTCCAGGAGGACAGGGAAGCAGCAAGCACTGGATGACACACAGACAGCTCCTACACTTCACTTTTTTGGACTGCAGGAGAACCATAAGGGGCATAGAGGAAATGTAAAGGTTTTTTGAACACTACAAAGTGGAGCCAGCCCTTTAAAGAATTGTGACTTTACACCTGGGTCAACTTTCAATTTCAGACTGATCTGAGCATTTACTCCTTCCTTATGTTCATTTCCCCACAGTTCAAGTATAAACTATAATAATATAACAATGGTGCTGGAGGTTACCGTAAATGTTTAGCACACAAAGAAAAGAGAAGAAAACAGAACCTTACACAACACTTTAGACCTTGTATAGGGAACAGGCACAATTACACTAAATCTCTTTAAACATATGATATGTTTTGGCAAGGGCAATTGCAAAGGTAATTTAATCACATACATCATTAATAACAAGAAAACCTCCTCATAGGACCCTGGATACAAATGTGAATATAGCAGAAAATACATTTACAACTAAAAATGGTGCAATGCGCAAATATCAGCAAAGATTGAACAGGTCCTAGGACATAGTTATAATTGGCAATGTGCTAAATCCCATTATTGTATAGAGTTAGTCACTCCATCTGATAGAAACATTAAATATAAGAAGAATTATATATTAAATCAATGACCTGTTAATAGGTGTTGATACTTATGCACATGATAGAGACTGTATTCCTGCAAAGAATTTCCTAATCACGTCACGTGTTAGTGAAGGTTCTCATTCATTCAGGTCATGGTATATCTGTTGCATTCATGACTTCATGACTTGAAGTTTAGTTCTTGAAGTTATTTTAGCTAGTCATCTGACTGGGTTTCTTTTAGTTTCCCTATACCAAGTCGTGAAAGAATAGCTTGTTGTGCCATCTGGCTTCACACCCCTAACTGTTATCAGTGGGAAGACACACTCTGCAAGGAGCACTGGACAGTCCGGGAGAAGTCCTGGACTCCTACAAAGAGGCATTGCTACAAGCTGGTCTTTTACTGCTTTTTTGTGGAAAATAAAGCAAACCCAGGGGTAAGACTTTAGCGGTTTAGGTCCTCACCTAAAGGGTATTGTTGTCCTTTAATTGTTCTGGGCAATTTTATGGCAAACACAGGTTCTTCCAAAAAAAATTTTGTAACTGCAAATGCAAACTAAACAGGTCTTCAAATTTTATTTGAAAACGAAAGTAATAATATTAATTAAGTAAGAGTAATAATTACTCTTTACTCATTTCATTTCTTTCCTTTGGCATGCTTTCTTCTTTTTTGTACTTTATATTGCTTTTCTCTTCAACAAAAGCCCAAGCTGGTCAGATTGCTGTATGTAAAGTAGATGCGTTCTGTACTTTATCACTTGCAATTCAAGCATTCCAAAACCTTTTTATCCTTTCCAGTTCATATTTATCTTCTTTGCTATGCCTTCACTGGGTACCACATTTCTATTGATAAATTGTAGGTACTGGAAGATGTATTGATGAGTAGGAGACAGTTCAAAATGTGGAGTGTTGTGGCTTTGCATATCATTACACAGACCTAGCTCTTTGCCTCTTGAAAGCTGTCGATTTGTGCATTATTGCTGTTCAGCCTGATAAATGACAGTAATTGTTCCTAAGTTGAAGCAATACTTTATTATGCTGACTTGCATAAGAATTTTTAGCTCTGGGATAAAACTAGTACTTTGCTTGCTCTAATAAAATAGCTATCAAAGCCTGTATTATATTTAACACACTTGTGTGTAGCTTTCCCCCCGTATCTCTGTATCCAAATTGGCTATTTGTGTGACAAAGAAAATTGGTTAAAATTGGGAAGTCTGGCAACATAGTTCATGTTAAGAAAGTGGCAGAAGAAGATTTTACCAGTTAATATTTATTTAACTTGAAATAGCTATGGAATTTTAGCATGCTACTGGATTCACAATGATCCTGTAAAAATGATGTTTGATGAACATTATTGCAGCATGACATTTAATGTTATAGCACAGCCCATAGTTCTGCTGATGATCACTAATCCCTTTTATGTTTTATTTTGTTCATTATAGTCTATTCCACAATGATATGGAAATAACATGATTACAGGAATATATCTTTCCAGGCATGGGTGTAACAAGTCAGGCCTGACAAATGGCTTAAGTACAATGATGTATGTCATACAGAGCAGTAGCACTGCACATTTATCTTATCCTTTTACATTTCCAGAAACGGTGAAGTCCCTAACAGATTTTAATCTGTAGTTACACTTCTATAGGTATACACTGGAACTTAAAGTTCCAAGGATGGGGTGTAGCACACTAAAATTTAGAATCAAGAATGAATTTTATTACAAACTCACACATCGTCACATTGTTTTGGATCATCAGGTCAAACACTGGTCAAACAGGCCAAACACTGGAACTTAAACCTGTGGTACTAAAATTTTCTCAAGCTTTCTCAACTCAGAATGACTGCCAAGAATCTGTTGGCAATAAATACCATGGAATGTGTTTGAGAAAGCCAGGCAGATAACAATCAAACACCCAGTTGATAAATAGGACAGACATGCCATGACATGGATAAATGAGAAGCTTTACAAACATTAAAATGTTTAAAAATGTTTTAGTAGAGAATAGAGACCCGCTCGTATATAGTTACAGTACTACATGGTTAAGTAAAAAAGTTCCAGAATTTTCGAGCCTTTGTATTGTCTATTAATTAGATAGAGGTATGACATTTAATTGACAGTTTTAACATGCTACCGCTTAATATTATAATCTTGCAATTTACTCCTTTACGAAATAGGTTTGGCTTTCCAACAAATTGCAACAAAAAACAGCAATTATCTTGGTTTAGTGAAATACGGTTAAGGTAAAAGACACAAATGCTTATTGATTTGTGCTACATTGATACTTCATAGCACACGGGTTATTAAAAAAAATGTCTTTTTGTTTTTGTAATGGAATTACCGGTAAACTCATTCTACAGAATATTTTACTTTAATTCACAACATAGCATAATATTTTATTACCAACAGTTCCTAATCATAAATAAACTTCGAACACTCCATCACATGCTAATGTTCAGTAAACCCGTCTGAACTGAGTTCCTCAATAAATCTAGGTATATATTTTTAAACTCTGTAAATTTACCTTTTTCATTTTTTGTAGGATATGCTGGCAGAGACCTATACCAGCATTTAATTAAAAAAATGTACATTTAGTCCATTAGTAGTATTATGTATGTCGAGCTCCCCATCTTTTTCATTTGCAGATTGGCAGCATGTACTGTAGATGATTCCTTGTTAGAATTCCTTTTAGAGCTGCCAGGCCGTTCTCTTATCTCAGCTCAGTCATTAGAATGAGCATGTCGTGGACACTCGGCAACTCTTACATGGAAATTTATGAAGGGATCTTCTACATGCTGCTACTCTGCAAGAAAAAAAGACTGGGAGGTAGAAATACTTGCTCCTCCCATGCGTGTATACTAATTAATTAATTAAATAATCTAAAATGTAGAACTATAGTTGTCCTGTAACATTAAAGGTTATCTTTACTCTTTACCTTTAGATACAGCAAGACTCCCAAACTTTTTTAGAATTTTAAATTTGAGGGAGGGTGAGGGCAATTAGGAGTAGAGATGGCCGAACTTCTGAAAATCCTCAAATCTACCATTAAGATCAATGTGAAAAAAAATCACAAATTTCTGCCTAAAATAATGGTTTAAATAGCAGTGGTTTCTTACTGTAAATTGCTCTGGGACCTGGGGAATGGTCTGGGGAACATGTCCCCACGGAAAAAACAGCAAATAACCGGAAGTAGCGCTAGAAAGGCGATATTTCCAGGTTTCCGTGGGCCATTTTCGGTAATCCTCGAACTGCCAACTTGACAAATCTCGAATGTTCGCGGATTCCTGAATTCAGCCATCCGAGGATTATCGAATGGCTGAAAGTCCCATGGCTGGACATTTAGGGGTCCCGTGGCTCAACCCAGGAACCCCTCCTGGGTTCCTAGAAGGACCATTGCGGCCCTTACAAGGACCTTTTGGGGCTTAAGTGGTCCCGCAGCTCAAACTGGGAACCCCTCACCGGCACTTAGAAGTGTCCTTGTGGACCTTGGAAGTGCCCTTGTGGCAGTGACAAGTACCTTTTGGGGCTTAAGGGATCCCGCAGCTCGATGTAGGAACCCCCCCAGCTCTTGCGGCACCGATAAGTGCCTTTGTTGGAGGTCCTGCAGCTCGAAAAATGGACCCCCATTGGCTCTTGCCAGCCGGCAACATCAATTCCACTGATTTTCCCGACACCAGGTGATGTGACTGCTTGCAATCATATAATCACAATGCTTGCAATCATATGATCTCACATTAACCAATCATATTTGAATTTTATTCAAATATGATTGGTTAATTTGTAATCATATGATTGCAAGCATTGAAATATTAACCAATCACAATTGGATTTGGTCCTTTAGCAAACCTATATAAAGAGGTGCAAACCCCGCGGAACTCAGATGTCATCACAGTGATGGGGAAGAAAAAAGACGTTGGCAACACCGGCGATGTTGATGTCACCAGTGGCGCCAGTGTCGGTTACCTCAGGTGTCACCGCCTGAAAAAAGAGAAGACTACGGATCAAGACATCGGCAACCCTGGCGATGTTGATGTTGCTGGTGGTGTCACTAGCAGCCGCAATGACATCGCCCGGAGTCAGCAACATCAGCGGAGTTGGTGTTGTCAGTGGTTTTGAGCTGCAGGACCCCCATCAAAGGCACTTGACAGTGCCGCTAGGGCATTTCTAAGTGCTGCAAGGGCACTTAGTGCCAGGGAGGGGGGTCCAGCAGAATGTTACCATATATACTCGAGTATAAACTGAGATTTTCAGGCTAAAAAAATAGTCTGAAAATTGAGACCTCCCTTACTCACTACCTTCTTGTAGCGACACATAAGTTCTGTACAGCATCACCATGGACACTGCGTTGCTTATACATTTTCCCCTCCCTCACCCCTTCTTTCTTTTCTCTGGTGAATCTGGTGTGCTAGCAGACAGACAAAGATCCTAGTAAGAGGTCAGGAATGGGGCTCATATTGTAATTTCTGCTTCTGCAGTAACAGGGGTTTCTCTATAAATGCTGTGATTTCAATTGATGATTTCTCAGAATCTACAGCTCAGATGTAATATCCGGGAAAAAAGTTTTTGAGCAGTGGGATCTTGCTGTATCTAATAGTACATTTGTTCTATTTTTGTAGAATAAAGATACTTTTTAAGGCTGAGGCCACACTATAACGCACCAGAAGTGCGCATGCAATTGCATTGCGATTCTGGTGCGTTGTCACGCGTTTGCGCATTCACTTTTGTCTATTATGGGAATGCATGCGATTGCATTTTCGCGCAAAAAAGGTACAGATGCGCAATCACATTGGAGATTGCAGGAATTTTTGCGTTTCCGTGATTCTAACCAAAATTGCATGCGCAATCGCAAACGTGTTAGTGTGGCCTAGCCATAAAAGATTCTTTAAAAGTTCTTTAAGATTTTAAAGATCAGGCTACTTACAGTCCTAAGCTTTCTCCCAATATATAGTATAGGGAGAACGTTCGGTACTGACACAGTCACACGTAACCACACATCACACGTAACACAACGTTTTGGGGGAATGCCTGAATGCCTGAAGAAGGGGGCATTCCCCTGAAATGTTGTGTTACGTGTGATGTGTGGTTCACAATAAACTGAAAATTTGTTTGGAGTGCGACCCTCAGCTTCTTTATTCATTGTTACTGCTGGTTCCTGAGGGAAGAACCCCACGAGGTGTCTGCACCCACTGGGTTGGTATAGAGTGCACCTCCACCATTGTTCACCCTCCATCTGTGTACCTGCTGTTTCACAGTACCTTTCCATCCCAGCTGCTTTATATCGAATTACCTAAGCTACTTTATTTATGTAACATGAGGACTGGACAGCGATCTCAGGAATTAGAATTTTGTGTCTACGTGCCAGTTCAGTTTACATGTTTCATTCAGGGAGTAGATCTTTTAATTAATTGGAAAACATACCAGCTGCAAATGAAAACAAACACAGCAGATGTAAGAGAAAAGTAAAATGAGGCAATTTTAACAGGTATCTCTACCCCCAAAACTAAAATTTAACCCACTATTGGCCCCACCAGGAGCCTGGCCACCAGTGAAATTGTTTCCGCCTCTGAGCTGTCCTCTCAGAGGTTTTGGGCTTGCTCAGAGCAGCCCTTCACATCCTCCCCCCCTTAGGCAGATATTAGAGCTAGTTCCTCCAGCCCCAACTGCTATAATATATTTTCCAGAGACTACCCCGATGTTTACTTACCTTCCCTCTCTCCTCCAGCATTCTGGCTGCCTCTCAGCCAATTACAGACGCGGCTGCCGGTCCGGCCCCCTGCTTGCAGTTCTATGCAAGCAAAAGGCCAGGCATTGCGGCAGAGGAAAGAGGGAAGTATCGACTGAGGGACTTTCTGAAAAAAATATTATAGCGGTTGGGGCTGGGGGAACTAGTACTACTATCTGCCAAAAGTTAGGAAAAGGGGTGGACATGCCCTTTGATGTTGTTGAAGCACTAAAAAACTAAGCATTTGATGGCCTTTTGCTGGCGGGCCACAAGCACATTTGTCTAATAGTAGGGCTATGTAAGGAAAGCCGCAAAAAGGCTTTTCCTGTCCTAAAGTCAAGTTAATCCATGTACCAAAGACATAACTTAAGAGTTAAGATGGTTGCGGCCTTATGCAAAAACTGTGTCGTGCAACCTCCACTAGGTATTTACCGAGCTATTAATAGCAGATAGCTGGCGTTAAAGTTTTGTAATGGTAAAACCCCATTTGCTATGCACCAAGAGCTATTGTTATTAAGGATGGGAGATAGTAGGTAGATCAACTGCTTTATTCTAGTGGCATCAATGACAAAAAAATTGCAACCTGCAACAAGGATCTCATATGAGGACATTTATATTTGTATATACATCAGTGATGCCTACATCAAAACATCCTGAATGCTGTCTGCAACTACTTCGTTCACGCTGTGATGCATTTTGGTGCAATTTCATCGCACCAAAACGCATGTGCAATGTTAGTTAACGGCTCCATTCACATTGCACCACTGCAATGTAGTGCATTTTAAAAACGCTCTGCATGAAGCAGTTTAGTGCATTTACGCATAGTGTTGCGATGTTGTGCTTCGTTAAATAAAACACAAAACGTGAATGAAGCCTTAGAATTGTTAGCATTGCAGGTTTTTCATTGTAGCATCAAGATTTTATAATACTAAACAAACAAAAATAAACATTCAATATAAACCTTATTACGGTAACATACTGCCTGTTCAATTATTTGATGGTTTGATTGCTAGGGAGGTCTAGAAAGGGGAGGGGGTAATATGAAATAGGGTGAGAAGGGATTGGTAATAAGGGACAATTTATCCAGGGGTCCCACTCACCTTGACATTAAATATTTTAGGGTGTAAAGCATAAAGCGGGAATGTTAAAAGGCAACCTTCTATACATTAATGGCCCTATTCAAGAGGAATAAAAATACAACTGTAACCTGTTCAAAACCTTTAATTGGCTAAAAGAATTTAAAAGTTTTGAATTATTTTATATAAATACTAGTAAAAGTGTGCCCGTTGGTGCACAGTGGGTTTTTTATGTGTTAATTTTATATAGTTTAATTTGCTGGAGTGTTAGTTACATATATTTATTAAAATATATTAATATATAATAAGTGTAAGCTACCCGCCACTTACAAGGCCCTCCATATTAGGGTAGTCCTATCTAAGAATGACATATTTTAAGTAATAATGCTGTTATTTTTGTAGTGTAATTATTATGTTTAAGATACATTTTTATCTAATGATAACTTCCCGCGGCACTTTGAGCCTTTCCCGGAAGTTCCGTCTTCCAGGGGTAGTTTGCGGCTGGTTGCGGCTGAAAACCAGGCCCCACCGTGAGTGTTGGGAGGCTCCGCGGGTCTTCCCGCGGCACTTGGAGCCCTTCCCGGTAGTTCCGTCTTCATGGGGTAGTTTGCGGCTGGTTGCGGCTGAAAACCAGGCCCCGCCGTGAGTGTTGGGAGGCTCCGCGGGTCTTCCCGCGGCACTTGGAGCCCTTCCCGGTAGTTCCGTCTTCCAGGGGTAGTGTGTGGTTGTCCGCGGCCAAAAACCAAGCTCTCAGGCCCCGCCGCGAGTGTTGGGAGGCTCTGCGGGACTTCCCGCGGCACTTGGAGCTCTTCCTGGTAGTTCCAACTTCCAGGGGGTGTTTGCGGTTGTTCGCGGCCGAAAACCAGGCTCCCAGGCCCCGCCGCGAGGGTTGGGAGGCTCTGCGGCACTTGGAGCCTTTCCCGGTAGTTCTGTCTTCCAGGGGGTGTTTGCGGTTGGACGCGGCCAAAAACCAGGCTCCCAGGCCCTGCCGCGAGTGTTGGGAGGCTCCGCGGGGCTTCCATCGGCACTTGGAGCCCCAGACCAGGTGCTGTCAAGTTGTATACATACAATACTGTACACACATTATCTCCCTCCTCCAGCTAATCCCCAGGGCTCTCAAGCAGGAACAGGCAGCGTCTCAATACCTAGCAACAGCAGGGATCGCCCACCATTTCTATAGGCAATGCCTTCTCTCCCAGTTAAATGGAACACTATTGGCTTTTACCTGGATTACGACCAATGTGGAAGGGCTTTGTTAGATGCTGTACTTTACACACATGCGGCAGTAAGGAGGAACCTGGTGCTTGTTTAATATCGGGTATTCCTATTGGCTGCTAGAATACAGTCGGCCACTATTACAGTAATGGGACAATTTATAATAATTGTACTAACCTGGAAGCTGATCATTGTGAGCACTGCTGCTAACAGAATAGGAGAAAGAGACAGAGAAATTGACAGAGAGAGACAGACAGAAAGAGAGAGACAGACAGACAGAGACAGACAGAGAGAGATAGACAGACAGAGAGAGACAGACAGTGTCGTTTGGCCACGCCCACCCGCATCCACTACACATTGCATCAGGATGTGAAGCACTCTCCCACAATGCAATACAGCTGGATATCATCTACACTTACTGGGAAAGCAAACTTTGTTTTGATTGGCCATTAACTCGCACATGCTCAGTAAGTCTCTCCCACAATGCAATACAGCTGGATATCATCTACACTTACTGGGAAAGCAAACTTTCTTTTGATTGGCCATTAACTCGCACATGCTCAGTAAGTCTCTCCCACAATTGCAATACAGCTGGATATCATCTACACTTACTGGAAAGCAAACTTTCTTTTGATTGGCCATTAACTCGCACATGCTCAGTAAGTCTCTCCCACAATGCAATACAGCTGGATATCATCTACACTTACTGGGAAAGCAAACTTTCTTTTGATTGGCCATTACATCGCACATGCTCAGTAAGTCTCTCCCACAATGCAATACAGCTGGAATCATCTACACTTACTGGGAAAGCAAACTTTCTTTTGATTGGCCATTAACTCGCACATGCTCATTAAGGTCTCTACCACATGCAAAAGCTAAAGGATGTTACTGTAAAGCATGCTATTCGTCAGGATGTGATGTAGTGCTACAGCAGCTACCAGAAGCACACCTATTGGATAATAAGGACAATAAGGAAATGGCAGCAAACTTCCATGCAGAATTTAATAAATTTGAAGGGTGTCTATAGCTCCCATTTTGACCAGTCCATTCAAACGTGGGGAGATTCTGTAGGTTAGTACTTTTTTATTTTTTATTTCATATGCCATTTACACACTGTTACACACTTATATATCTTTATTTTGTACATATTAATAAACTAATTCATGTTATACCTTTTACATTACAATATACACTTTTACTATGTAAATATTATTTTAAGCCTACCCCCACCTACATAGTACAGTCTAAAAACTCAATGCAATCTCCAGAAAATGGAAAATAATTTTATATAAAGGAAGGATGAATCTCCAAATATATATCTCCTTATACATCTGTAAATTAGGTAGCCAACTTATCATACAATATAGAATAAATATCTGTATAAACATCTATATTAAAAATTATTATGTATTTATTTAGAATCCTGTAAGCCTAACATCAGTGGTAGGGAAGGTGATGGAAACTTTGTTACGGGATCATATCCTTGACTTTGTCTTATTAGTAGTAGTCAGCATGGATTTATGAGAAATAGATCCTGCCAGACAAATTTAATTGGTTTTTAAGTGAGTAAGAAGTTAGATTCAGGCACAGCAGTGGGTGTGGTATATTTGGATTTTGCGAAAGCTTTTGATACTGTGCCACATAGGTGACTAATGTATAAACTGAGGACTGTTGGCCTTGAAGAAAACATTTGTTCATGGATAGAGAACTGGTTATTGGATCGCAAACAGAGAGTGGTGGTTAATGGAGATACATCTATGTGGGTTAAAGTTCTAAGCGGAGTGCCTCAGGGTTCTGTACTGGGGCTGCTTCTGTTTAATCTGTTTATAAATGACTTAGAAGGGGGCATTGAGAGCAAGGTCTCAGTGTTTGCTGATGACACTAAACTATGCAGAGCTTTGGAAACTTCCAATGATGTGCAAGTGCTGCAAGCAGACCTAGATAGATTATCAAAATGGGCAGCAGAAAGGCAGATGAGATTCAATGTTGATAAATGTAAGGTGATGCATTTGGGATTTAATAATCCCTGTGCCACCTACACCATAAATAACTCTGTGTTAAGTGCATCTGTAATGGGAAAAGATTTGGAGGTTCTGGTAGATAACAGACTTAGCTATAGCAAACAATGCCAGGTAGCAACGGCTAGAGCTAGCAAGATATTGTCTTGTATAAAAATGGGAATAGATTCAAGAGAGAAAAATATTTTTCTCCCTCTTTACAAGGCACCGGTAAGGGCTCATTTGGAATATGCGGTGCAGTTTTGGAATCCCATATACAAAAGGGACATCTTGGAAATTGAGGCAGTTCAGAGAAGGGCAACTAAAATAATAAGGGGAATGGAGGGGCTTGAATATGCAGGCAGATTAGACAAATTAGGACTGTTTATATTGGAGAAGTGACGTTTGCGTGGGGACATGATAACCTTATACAAATATATTAATGGCCCATACAATGAACTCTCTGGTGCATTGTTTACTGATAGGTCATATCAAAGGACTCGTGGACATCCTTTAAGGTTGGAAGAAAAGAATTTTCATCTTCAGGTTAGGAAAGGTTTATTTACAATGAGAACGGTGAAAGTGTGGAACTGTCTTCCAGCAGATGTGGTAATGGCAAGTTCATTGAATAGCTTTAAAAAAGGCCTGGATAAGTTTCTAAAACTAAAAAAAATTGAGAATTACTGGTATTAATGCATATAGATCTGGTTGATCCAGGGATACTTTCCGATTGCCGTTTGGAGTCAGGAAGGAATTTTTTCCCCCTTTTTAGCTGGTTTTTTTTGCCTTTCTCTGGATCAACTGTTAGGTAGGGTTAAAAAAAAAAAGAGGAGGGTGAATAGGTTGGACTTGATGGACGTATGTCTTTATTCAACCTTAATTACTATGTTACTATGTAATTCAATAAGATGCACAAAATTTGCCTGAGCTGTTAATTTGCCTCAACGAATCAGATGTTTTTACTGGTGTACTACAATTAGAAAACAGTTGATGCCATTGATTGGTTGCTGTAGATAAAGAACACAGGCAAACCTCTGCACCTCTTATTGAATTATGCCCCAAAGTTTTTATCAATATTGCTCTAGTTGTAGATCATAAGTGAAATTTGTAATTGTCAGTGTCCATGAAAAAGATTCAAGCTGTCCATGTCCTAATCCAACAGGGCCATGTAATACCCCACCCTGGGGGTAAAGCGAAGTTTTCTGGGGCCTGTGCTATTTTCTATCAATGGCACAGGGCACGCAAAATAAAAAACATTTGTTTTCGCGCTACATTGGTAGCATGGAAATCGCTACTCTCCACGCAATGCAGTGATTACTACACTGCTGGAACCTAGAAGGAAGAGGAGCAAGGAGGGTAACTATTACATCTGGCTGTATATGTGATATTACTGAACAATACTCTTATTCTAATATCTTAATTAATAATATTTTTTTGGTGGTAGAACTTACGGACAAAGCCGGATTAAAAGTTTCTGTTGTAGCCCCATAATTCTAGGTGCAATTTTCTTAATGGGTTAGGCACATAAAAAAATCTGTAGCATTTTATTAAAATCAACATCTGGCATTAAATGTAAAATCAAGCTGAAAACCTCCCCCCCATAAAACAAGAACAGTAGAATAAATCAAATGGACTTGGTCATTTTGGAATATGAACTAACACTGCATAGTTTCTCGTCTACCTTCAATAATCTAAATGAGCAAATATTTAATGTTCTGCAGTCCCCAGCATTTGTTTCAGATTATTAGCTTCTATACCTGTATTGTGTCAGTTGCTCCTTCACCACATGTATAATGCAGAATAATACAAGGAGTGATAGATGTTGAGGGAATAAAGGAGTGATGGATGTTGACGGTATCTTCTAATATTTCCCTTGGATTCATAAGACAATCTAAGTCTGACAATACACATGTGATATATATCTTTTATTACAAGACATGCCATAAGCTGAATACTAAATATATGGATATATTACGTGTCTTTGCTTTATGATTTTTCCTATTTGTGAATGTAGGGGTTGTGAAGCTGCCTTAACTGGGAATCTACCAGAGCAATGCAGTGTCTGTTTCTCACTATTTTGAAACTGTCTAAAAACAGGTTGAAATTATATTAAATAATCCATCTTTATAATGAAATTTTAACATTGATAGAACCATAAGTCTATTTAGGGCAGTGTTTGTATGAAATATAATCAATATTTATGCAATGTTGGACCACTTTCTTTGGAAAGAAAAAACACCTAGAATGCTGTAGCTTTTTTATTTGCTTATGTTTTTGTATATACAGCATTGTACATGGCAGACAAATGATGTTAAACCCCCACCAGGCCTGGTTACTTTATTTTGACATAAATGGCCTCCTTGACAGCAATCCTTGTGTTGAGTGCTCTGATTTGTATGTGGGGCAGACAAAACAGCAGCTGCATTAATGTGTGGCCCAAGACAGAAGAGTTAATTTCCTCTGGTCAGGACACACGTGTTCCTGCATTTTAAGGTAAAAGGGCACAAGTTTGAAGATTGTAATGTAAATATCTTGGGCAAGGAACAGGATTTGTTCAAAAGAGGTGTCTAGAATAAAATTTATAAAAAAAAACAGGGCTGAATAGAGGTCTGGGGGTTCAACAACATTTGTCTGCCATTTTCAATGTTGTTTTGATGCCTTACCCTGAGAAGTTTTGTAGCTGTTAGCTACAATGCAATCAACATCTTTAATTCAGAAGATTCCTAACACCTGGCTGTTATATGCTAATTGGGACACTTTCCAGGGTATTTATTGCCAACAGGTTCTTGTACAAATCATTCTGGATTAGGAAAGCCAGTCTGATGACTAGCGAAACATCTTCAAGTGCTTAACTGCAAGTCCACTTGATCTAACTGGCTAGAGAATACTAGGGGGTGTGACCATTTGTATCTGTAGTTACATTGACCAAAATTATACTAGAATGCAGGAAAATAAAGCACAAACCCCTTGTTAGTAACGTAAATTGTGATTGTGACTGTGATGTTAGCAGTCAAATCATTGATTGACTGCATGGAGGGAAGAGGCCGGCTTCCTCTGCCAGAATTGGGGCAATAATTATATTTAAATACCTATTTAGTAATATAGTTCATCTAATAATGTACGGAATATATTGTTTGGAATTGTCGGCAGGTAACTGCCAAGTGACCAGCTTTTTGTTTTAAAGTCATGTCCATCCTAAATATCTAAATTTCACATACAAATGCAGGACCCCCCCACAGCCTACTTCTTTTTTATATACCTTTTCCAAAGATGCAGATTAAGGAACTTACAAGCCCTGGTCCCTTGCTGCCTAGTACCACTCACTGCTACAAGCTTGTTTCAAGCAAGAACAGCAGCAGTTTGGCACTAGCTTGTCACGGCTGTCAGCAATTGATTGTGATGTCACTGTGGCGCCTTTGACTGACAGAAGCAACTAGGAAGCAGTGAGGGGGGTCCTGCATCTGTATGTGATGTTATATTTATGGATTTATGGGTGGACATGCCCTTCAATTTGTCAGTATGGAAGCTGAGGTCTAATCACATGTTATCCACAGACCAAATTAAAGTATTATCCTGAATGGGCAAATGAACAATGCAGACATAGTAATGGCCTTGATGGTCTGGTTATCCTAATCAAATAGGTTGTATATGCTGCATATATTACCATAAAATACAATGAACACCTAAAAAAAGACTACTGTTTATTTTACTAGTTCATAAATGGAATTGTTGCTTTAAAAGGTTGATTAGTTTCACCAGCTATTGGTATGTTTAATGGCCATGAACCTTTAATATAGGTTGATCAGGGCACTTGTTAAAAGTAAACAGATAATATACATTCAATGCACAAATAAGAAAGACCATATAGCCTACTCTAACTCTAAAATTGTCTGCCTTTGTTATAGCTCGATTTCTACTGTCTCTGCAGGCTAGAATAGCCGCATTCCAATATTTTCATTTGAGCTCAGTAATTAATACCCACAGAGCAGACTTGATAGATTTATAGGGGTTGAGCAAAACCCAATATATTTTTGTGGGGACAGAAGAGAGAAAGGCGTGTGATTTTGTTTTGCTACCGATTTATTGCAAATGGCCAACCATCAAATGTTCATGATTGGTTCATTATTTTAGATGGATAGCTAATTGCTGTCCCTTTTTATTAACCCTATTTCGGTTGCAGACACATTGCTTGTGAATTAGCTTTCTGCTATTTTCCAAAGTATCAAACATTTTTAGACGTTAGGTATATGGAATGACAAATCCTTGATGTAAGGGCTGCAGTTTTACTGTATAACCAGATTGTAAAATATGAACTGAATTAATCATAAACTGCAACAGAGTAATGGCACATTTTCCCTTATTTTATCTTTAGTGCCTCTCGGATCATGTTTTAAAACCCTTCTACATCTGGTGTGTTCTGTACAAGGCAGCGGCTATGGTTAGTGGATAGCGTGAGGCAAAGGTCAAACCAAAGCCTGCACAAATATTGTATTCTAGATTTACTGCTTTAATTAAGAGTGTGGCAGTTCATCATAAACTGTTTATGGTGTTTTTGCACAGAGCAGCATTTTGAAATCAGCTGTTTTAATGAAAACATAATGTCATATCTGTCAAAGTTCTAAATATTTTGAAAGTGAAATACAGAAATGCTAACTTTAATTTTGGATTTGCAGAGTTTAGACCACTGAATTGTTGTTGTTTTTTCTGTCTAATCCCCAAAGAAAATGTCATTTTCCCAGACACTGCGTGAATTTCTTGGGAGGCAATGTGTTGGATTGTGTTGCAGGTACTAATGGTTAATGGATGAAGAAGCACACTTATTATGAGTGTAAGAATACATTACACCTTCTATAAGACAAGCAGGGATTTACATACATCGAAGGTTCAGGATGCTCGAGATAAGTAAGATATATCAGCTGACAGAAAAATGGGGTTAATTTATTTTTTTTCATGTCTCGAATAGCCTACTAATTATTTGTAATGGCCACGTAGATTATTGCTTTTTTGTGGACTTTTCAGGCTCAGCAGTTTGAAGTTCTGGCAATTTCATCTTGCTTTTAATATACATTCATATAGATGCTCCCAGTGAGGCCGTCATTAATACATATATGTCATATGACTTGATATAAATTGCATTTCATTGCCATTGTATTTTCTCATATAGAATTAATTCTATCATTATTGTCGAAAATGGTTTGACTAAAATAAAGGGTCTTGTTCCTTGTGTCTCTGGTATTACGCACACATATATATAATGGATAGGTAGATATAGCTTCACATTATTTTACTAACTTTAATATCTACAGTGCCTATTACCAGGCTCGCCTCTCATTCAAAGCACAGAGGCACAGTCCTCTAATCAGAAGTGACAAGCTATATACTTTCTTTCAGCCATTATTCGGTAGCCTAGAGCAAAGAGTGCTGTTTCTTTGGAAATGTTTTGAATTGGGTTATTTTTATTGAAGTATTAAAGTGATTCTTCAGATTTTAGGCTATTAGTTAAGTACTTCGGGGAAAAGGCTATAACCCTGGGACTTTGTAGCTTTTGTAATGTTAACTATCAAAGTTTGAAATGAAGACTTTAATGTTAGTGATACAGGGATGGAAAAAAGCTTTGCGTAGACAAACTAGGCACTAAATTCATTAAATTAACTAAGAAGCAATCTGCCTGTGATCTTTTAGGGCACTGTACAGTATAACTATATTATTTGGATATTATTCAAACTGAAAATTAAAAAAATTAAAAAAGTGTAAAAGTTTCACTGCCAACAAGCCTAAAAGTGCAGGTTTCCTCTAAGGTGAAATTACTAAACATATGATAATAAACTGTACAGGAAAGCCAACTCTCCTCTTTAGAAGAGAGCAGAGAACAAGCCAGGAATTTCAAGCCTGCAGCCCCCTGCTTTATTTACACCTAGCAGCACGTCTCCACAGCATTAGTGGTTGGTGGGTGTTCTGGGATTTGCAGCTAAAGACCATCTATTGGGTTTCAAGCTTAACAATTTTATTTGCCCAGATTCATATTCCAGGAACCATTATTGTGACTGTAGTTTTTCAATCAACATTAACAACTAATGGCTTAGTCTTTTTTTGACTCATTTGGAAAATCATTTTGGGATCTGACAGGATCTGCTGTGATTCCTACCATGTATGGAAGATGTAGCCTTTCCTTGTCTTAGAGCTTTGTTTAGATTTAAAAAACGTGAATGCTATATATTAGCAATACACAAAAGGGCTTTCGCACACTGGAACTTTTTGTATATCGAAGCTGCAATTACAAAACCACCAACAGCGTTTCTGTCTTCTTTCCATTGATGGTACCCCAAAGGGTAATGTCTTTTGTAGTCCTGCATAGAGTTAAACAAAATTGTGAGATTTGTTCCCCCAGTGGAAGCAAAAATTTGCTTCAATCCTAATTAAAGTGAATTTTTAAAGGGCATGTCCACCCCCAAACTCTAATCCCCCCAACTACGGCCCCACCATGTAGTGTAGTTTTAATCCTTACCTAACATCCCAGCTCCATAGGTTCTCCTGTATTCCCCCCAAAGTCCCAAAAACTTGCCCACCAGGAGGCTAGCGAGTCCATATAGGACTCTGCCTCCTACCTGGCCTCAGGTGATTTTTGCCATGCGTACTGCAGCCTTCTCCCCCTCCCTCCCCCTCCCTCTCCCTCCCTCTCCCGATTCCCTCCCCCTAGCATTTAACCCTTTTAGTATAGCTTCCCACTGGTCCCCCAGCCCCAACCGCATCATTTTTATTTTAAGAAAGCTCCCAAACTCTTACTTACCTCTCCTCTTCCTCCGCTGAAGTGAGCTGCCGCAGCCGCGTCCGTGATTGGCTGCAGCTCAGCCAATCACAGACGCGGCTGGCCGGTCCCGCCCCTCTGCTTGCATTTCTCGCAAGCAGAGGGCCGGGAGCGCGGCGGAGGAAAGAGGGGAGGTAAGTAAGAGTTTGGGGAGCTTTCTTAAAATAAAAATAATGCGGTTGGGGCTGGGGGACCAGGGGGAAGCCTATATTAAAAGTATGATTTAAGGGTGGACATACCCTTTAAGGTCAAAATTCAACACTGATTTAAAGGGGAACTGTGGTCTCCAAACAAGTTTATTTTAAATTAAAGTTCCTACCTTTAAAACAAGCCATCAACCACCCCTCTATGTGCTGCACAGTCCAAAATATGAAGAAATCACTGATCAGAAAGTTATGGGGTGGGAGGTTCTGAATCTGTGGTCAGAAATACTACTTTCTCCTCTAATCTGCGGTTGGCACATGCTCAGTGCATGACTGAAGGGTAGGAGGGGGTGGGGAGAACAGCACAGCCCACAGCACTGCTTTTTTTAATGCCTCACACTTTCTGGCCCTTCCTACTCGCGGGCGCTGTGTCCCCTCTTCTTGCAGCCCCACTCTGGCCCCTTCTCTTGCAGCCCCCTGTGGCCCCTCCCACTCACGGATGGGACATGGGGGCCCACAAGGATGAGGAGACACAGGGAAGAGGGACTGTCACATGGTTTCAGAGCAGGAAGCAGAAAGTGCAGGGGATCTGGTGATGCTGCACCCATATCACACATATAAATGTAAGGGGATCTGGTGATGCTGCACCCATATCACACATATAAATGTAAATATCTTAAAACTATGTAAAATAAATATTGAAAGTAAATTGAAAAAATCCTCAGGAAAGCAAATCCTGTCAATTTACCTAAGTCATTTTTGGACCACAGTTACCCTTTATGCCTTTTTGACACTAAAGTAACTAAAAGCTCTGGGCCTAACTAGAGCTCTGTAGGCAGGGCTACCATCAGACTTTTCTGAGCCCCATACTGGGTAAAATTCAGGGCCCCCATAACACACACTAGCTAACAAACAAGAACACATTAAACAAACACACTTTAGCACACACATATTCTTCTTATTATTATTGAGGGTTTATATAGCGCCCACATAAAGTTCACACCAGGCCCTGCCCCGAAGAGCTTACAATCTAAGTACATTTATTTGACACATACGACCTATCAGTATGTCTTTATGATTGTGGGGAATACCGGAGTGTCTGGAGGAAAACCACGCAAGCATGGGGAGAACATAAAAACTCCTTGCAGATATGTCCAAGGGTGGAATCGAACTCAGGACTTCAGTGCTAACCACTGAGCCACCTACAGTTAAACTTATACTATATAGCTGGAACCCAGACAATAGTGAAATCATTGGCACAGACTGATAACTGGTTGGTACCCAGACAATGGTAACATCAGTTACTCAGTCAGCATATTTCGTTATTAGTTTTTTGTAGTTTTTATAGAATTAAAAGCTGGTCTTTGCTAGTTTCATCATGCTTACATTTGATGTGACTGGAGTTTATGGCATATGGTTGTTCTTGTAGAGTAATAGGAGTACTCCATAGTTGGGGCACATGTTCTGTTGCCCTTGTGCCTTTGTAAAGATCCTCCAGTGCAACTTAACAGAACATCATGAATGATAGATGTACTGCCTTTTTTAAGTTACAGGGCCTTTGTTATAAAACTGTACATGTTTTACAGGCCAAAACACATTTTACCAGTTATATAACATAAACATTTAAATAAGATTATTGATTACAGTAAAATACAGTAATTTAAGGACAGGGAATTATTTCAGTAAAGCAGACAGTCTAGTCCCTTCCACTTCCACAGTAGATGGAGGAGCTAATAGGAGCATTTTTCTGTCTCTTCTAGGATGAAGAACACTTAGCATGCTTGTAACCACATGGGGCTACAAGGAGTGAAAATGAGTGACTACTGAAAATATTCACTAACTAGGATATTTGTAGAAAAGCACAGCTCTAATTTTCTTCTCTTATTTAGTGCTAACACGGTACAAACCTCAACTATTGCTAGGATATTTGTGTAGACCTACTCAATAATGATTTTGTATGCTGCACAATTAAAGGGGCATCTGTACTGGAAAAAGTTTTTTTTTTTAAAGTTTCCATTACTAGAAACTACAATTCTTTAAAACTATCACTGTACCTTTTTATTGTTGACCTGTCACCTATTTCTTTAACTATAAAGTCTCACACTTATTTTATTCAGCTGTCAATCAAGTGCTTTATTATTATCAACTCTTCTGCTGTTTGCAGTTTTGCTGTAACTGGAATGGGGACAGTTGGTATTTGTGAATTGCATGACGGTTAATTCCCTCTTATTATTACTCAGTGATTACTTGACTTCCTGAAAAGTTGCATCAGATGGAATTGTTAAAGGATAAGTGCACTGTAAAAACAAGTTTAGTTTAATTGTAAGATGCAGCTTTAAAAAATCTTTCCTCCTCTTTTTCCCCGCCTAGGTCCCTCCTGAACCTCCCTGTGTGGCTGTAAAGTTGCTGACACATTGGATGTAAAGGTAAGGCTGATTAGTTCCTCCCCTATGAGAGTTGCTTGCTTCTTCCTTTAGCCCCAAAATCCGTGAGCATATGTGTGACGTCACAGCGTGTGCACGGACATCCTAATCACGGATTTTGGGGCTAAAGGAAGAGGGGAAGCAAGGGGAGGAGCTCTCCAGCCTGACGTTCACATCTTACAATTAAACTAAACTTGTGCACTTATCCTTTAAAGAATTGGAAGGGGATACTTAGCCTAATCTAAACAAGTACTGGATTAAAGAAACACACACAAAGAGTAAGGGCTATTTACATGATTCACTCATAGATTAAAGGGCAACTAAAATGGAAAAAACAACTTGGAATAGAAGTGAAGTACACAGTATATTTTACATTATTCACCCAGTGAGTGACGTCATCCCAATGAAAGTAAGGATACATGGTTTTAAAAGTTGCCCTATGGGGGCTGCCATCTTGGCTCCTCCTCCTGTACCCACTGGAAATCACACATGCCCAATAACCAGCCTTAGGGACTGAGGATAAATAGCAAACTTTTTTCTATTTTGCATGTATACTTACTTATCAGAACTAATAAATAGTAATGCTCTTTTTATGTGCACTAAAAATTGTGCATGTGGATTTTAAAAGAACAAATTTGCCTGTTTAAAATTAATATTTATTAAATATGGCACTTGTTTTCTGTGTCCCAGGTTAAAACATAAAAGAAAAAAATGGGATGGACTGCCAACAGCTACAGATAAAACTTAGCTTTTATTTGCCGAACTGAGCATACTTCACAGAGGGAGACAAACAAGTACCCTGACGCGTTTCGTGACGAACACCCCGTCACTTCATCAGAGGGATACTCCCCACCTTGAAAATAACCATATATACCCAACAATAAACAAGCATCACCTGTAACCTATCAACTTAATGAGATAGAGACTAATCACATCCTACCACACAGATGCATGCTGAGGGTTAATGCAGTGCTGAAAAAAGGGTGTATATCGGGGGGAGTAATATACACAGGTTGTAAATGATAAAAAACATACAAAAAAGATAATTGCATTAAAATATATATATACAATTAAAGACAACCACAGATTTGTAGCTAATTTACAGCAACATGTAAAAATGATGTATAAATACCGCAAAGAATGTGAACAGTGGAAATATGAAAAGATAAGAACCATAATGTCACAAACACATGAATAAATAATGTCACAAGTATTATTACAACTTATTACAATGTATGCGCAAATATAAATATTACTCTATATGGATGCAAAAAACACAGATCACATATCTAAAATATGTAAATAATATCAGCGTCTCAATAGTGATATAATCTAATACTGCTATGAATAAATTTAAAACAACAATATATACACTTAGGAGTAAGAAAACCTATGGCTCCATATGTGCATATACTACCCTGAAACTACATTACACAAGATCATTTTATACAAAAAGGGAAACCTCCCATTCTTATTCAACCCTTTAGGATATTTAGTTTTTAATTCCAAAATCCACCAAAGTTCCCTTTTTGAAAGAGCAGAATCTCTATCGCCACCTCTACATCCTACCCACAACCTGCTCTATTCCCATATATTTACTGTTTATGTTGATATTGACAAGTAAGACTATGGGTACCTGAGCTGTACGGTTATCTCTGCTTGCAATAGAGTTGGAATGTTCATATAAGCGCAGTTTCAATTTTCGTGTTGTCTTGCCTACGTATTGTAGCCCACATCCACATGTGATCAAATAGATCACATATTGGGACCCGCAGTTTATGTATCTCTTCACTTTATATGTTTTCTTGGTGACAGTAGATGAAAAAACAGATGCAGAAGATACAAATGTACAACACCTGCATCTGCCCTTTCCACATCTAAACATCCCCATACGTGCGAGCCAATTGTTGTTGGTTTTAACACTTAACATACTGGGTGCCACATAATTAGATAATGTTCTCGATCTGCGATAGGTATGCCAGGTTTATTAGGAAGAATCTCAGCCAAGACTGGATCAACCATCAATACGGGCCAAAATTTCTTTATTACATCATATATGCGCTTGGATTCTTTACTGTACGTAGTGATAAAATTCATGGAAAAATCTTTTTTATCTGCTCGTTTTTTTTTTAAGGAATGTTCTCTAAATCTGGCCTTTTTTGGTTTGAGTAACTGTTCGCGATCTAAACTGATCGCATGATCATAGGCTTTTTTGATTACCTCTGTATTATAACCACGATCTATAAATTTATCCCATAGGATCATGGCCTGTTGGTTGAAACAATCCCAACCAGAACAGATTCTTCTAATGCGGATAAACTGGTTATCGGGATACTTTTCAATAATGGTTGAGGATGACTGCTATCATATCTTAACAGAGTATTTCTAGATAGAGGTTTTTTGTATACATCACTAGTAACTGTACCCGACTTAGATTGAAACAATATATCCAGAAAAGGTATTTCTTCCTCATTCATAGAATATGTGAAATTCAAACCCAAATCATTGGAATTCAAATATTGAACAAAGCTAACAATCTTATTTTGTCTCCCTTCCAGATGATAATCAGGTCGTCTATGTACCGATAATAGCACACAATATTCCCTTTGTATGGATTACTATCTCCATACACGTGGAACCGCTCCCACCAACCCATATATAGGTTGGCGTATGAGGGCGAAAATTTCGCCCCCATAGCGGCCCCACGTGCCTGGAGATAGTAAGAGCCCTCTTATTATTACTCAGTGATTACTTGACTTCCTGAAAAGTTGCATCAGATGGAATTGTTAAAGGATAAGTGCACTGTAAAACAAGTTTAGTTTAATTGTAAGATGCAGCTTTAAAAAATTTTTCCTCCTCTTTTTCCCCGCCTAGGTCCCTCCTGAACCTCCCTGTGTGGGTTAAAGTTGCTGACACATTGGATGTAAGGTAAGGCTGATTAGTTCCTCCCCTATGAGAGTTGCTTGTCTTCCTTTAGCCCCAAAATCCGTGAGCATATGTGTGACGTCACAGCGTGTGCAGGACATCCTAATCACGGATTTTGGGGCTAAAGGAAGAGGGGAAGCAAGGGGAGGAGCTCTCCAGCCTGACGTTCACATCTTACAATTAAACTAAACTTGTGCACTTATCCTTTAAAGAATTGGAAGGGGATACTTAGCCTAAGCTAAACAAGTACTGGATTAAAGAAACACACAACTCAGAGTAAGGGCTATTTACATGTATTCACTCATAGATTAAAGGGCAACTAAAATGGAAAAAACAACTTGGAATAGAAGTGAAGTACACAGTATATTTACATTATTCACCCAGTGAGTGACGTCATCCCAATGAAAGTAAGGTACACATGGTTTTAAAAGTTGCCCTATGGGGGCTGCCATCTTGGCTCCTCCCCTGTACCCACTGGAATCACACATGCCCAATAACCAGCTAGGGACTGAGGATAAATAGCAAACTTTTTTCTATTTTGCAGTTATACTTACTATCAGAACTAATAAATAGAATGCTCTTTTATGTGCACTAAAAATTGTGCATGTGGATTTTAAAAGAACAAATTTGCCTGTTTAAAATTAATATTTATTAAATATGGCACTTGTTTTCTGTGTCCCAGGTTAAAACATACCCTTCAACAATTATCTTCAAAATTAGCTAAAATGTCTAAAGCCATGTAATTAGTTTATTTCCTCTCTTTAAATGGTATTTTGGAATAGTCTTCTATATACAATATATATATTACAATTTAAAAGCTCCAGTCTGTGCAGCTCCCTCTTAGGTATATTTAATTAGCCAATTAAAACATGTAGTGAAACCAATGCAGTCTGCAGCATGCATTAGAAAAATGATAAACATGGGTGAGGGCTAGGCCACACTAGAGCTTTTTAACGTGATATATAATTGCGCATTAAAGGGGAACTGTGGTCTCTATACAAGTGGCCTTTATTAAAAAGACCTTTAAAATGACTCCAGGATCAAGCTTCTAACTTCAGTCTATCCAAAGTTTCAGCTGTATAAAATGTGCTTTTTCTTGCTAGTACTGTAAAGAATTTTGTAGTTAAAGGTTGGAGCATGCCCACTGCTGGGACATAGCATCATTAGCTGCATCATAAGCCCCTCCCCTGAACTTCTAAATCATTTTAATGCTAGCCACAAGCCTGAAAAAAACCTTTCTTTCTTTCTTTCTTTCTTTCTCTTATATTGATTTTTGGGGGTGGGGCTTCTTACACAGAACATCATATGACTCTTACAGGAACTCAGACTGACAGGACAGACCAGCAACTGTAACTTTACAAGCTTATAACTTAAGATCCAGAGATGCTGGAGACATCATCTTGTTTAAAAGATATGAAAAGTGCTGTTAAATAGAGAGCACTTGTATGGAGACCACAGTTATACAGGTTCAACCATACACACCGGTGTTGCACAAGACCTATATTAGTAGGTGTAATCTCCTTACCCTCTACACTTGGGGTCACAGTAATCCAGCAGTAGAAAGAAGAACAGAGGAGCACCTACATTAGTGCATAATATGTATTGTGTAGCAAACATAGCAAATATACAACTGTCTCTCCCATAGGTCTTGCATGCAATCACCAATTTTTGTGTATCAAATGCACTCCGATTGTGTGACATGCATGGATTGCAGGGCAAGTGTGTGGGCTCATCCTGAAGAATTGAAAAAGTTTCACGGCCCTAAGGAGTAAGCACTATGGAAATCGATCTTACCAAGCAATTCTGCTGAAAAATGAGGTCCCCAAACTTCAAAAACTTTAGATGTATATATTGTCTCTATAAAACTACAGATGAATCAATGTCAGTAAATACAGTGTAATGTGTGTGCATGTTGCTTTAGAAGTGACAAAATTTTAAGAAACAAAACCAAATCTAATTCATTTCAAAGGAGAATCATATCAACAATTGACCAGCTTGAGCATGCCAGACTTAAAAGATGTTAATATTTTGTGATAATAACTGCATATTTACTTTAAAGAAAATCATGAGCCCCTGTGGAGATTTCCTTTCAATGCTATTTCTGATTTATATCCAGTCACCATAGAAATACAAAACAGGACTAACTACATACCTTAATTTATGAACCCAAGGATATGGCTTTTACCATCAAATGCATTTAAGTTTTAAAATTTCTGTGTCTCAAGAGGTTCTGCAAATATAACAGTATGCAAGCCAAGTCTATTGACAGTATGCACCACCAAAATCCTTTGTCTGCATCAGCACCATGCTCATCAGGGTATAATTCTGGTGCTGTAACAGTATTTTTCTATTGCATTAAACATAATTCCAGTCAGTGCATCAGAATCTGTATTGTGCCCACATGATAAGCTATATTTTGCATGAATAAACAATACAGTTAAATCTGTAGAGCCTCTTTTTAATAAGCTTGAAATTTATGACCATATTGAGTGGCTGGATCATTTATTTTTAAAAGAGAGCATTAAAAATTTGCTCTCATGCCCTATGAAAGCTAGCATAATTAGAAGGATATAATAATTCTGAATGGATAGATATAGATGCTGGCGGCTCTTGTTAAAAGAAACATGCTAACTATCATCACCAATAAAAAATATTTCTATCGCAAGAAGGCATAAATAGAGAAATCTATATATATATTAAGATCTATGTGCATACAAAGTGTATTACCACAGTAATGGAAGTATACAGGAATAAACTTCAAAATATTTCAAACACTGTTGACCTTGTTATAAAATACCCGGCTGAAGGAAATAAATTTGCATAGATTTTAGTAATACATTGTAAACAACTCCATGGACAGTGTATATTTTTTTCTGAAGATGCACTGTGATAAGCAAGACATTAAATTATGCCTATCACATATAAGCACAGAAATCTCAATGCTTTTTTTTATGGCACATTCTATTGGGAAGACGTTTCTGCTTCTAAAAAGAACATGCATTAACTGTCTGATTCATGAGGTGACATGTGGCATATCCAAATGTGTTATGGATCTCCCCGGGATTAAAAACAACATAGCAAAATCATCACCTTGGGATGATCATTGAGTGAATATTTTACAGACATACTCCTTTTATATTTATATAATAATTTAGTATTATGACAACTTTTTTGTCACTGTGGGTCATTTTTCAATTTTATAATGACATTATATTTGTGAGGCTAATAAGTGTATACAGACTAAACCATAAGGGGGGGAGATAATTTTTCAGAATGCCTTTGGGTGTTTACAGTACGCATCCGTATTGGTTTAGAAACAATTCTAATAAAAAGGTCTAACAAAACACTACAACTAGGAATGTTTTTATTTTATATATATAAATAATAGATATGGTAGTGTATGATGGAGTAGACAGGAGGCAGCAAGGAAAATAAATTTAGTTACTGTTTCTGTTCACCTTTTATACTGCAAGATAATGTAAACATAAATAGAGCTGTCAAACAATTTGAAACCCTGTTTTGTTTTGTTAAACTCAGGTATAAAACTTTGGATAACTACTTGATTCTGCACTCTAAAGTTATTTATATATCCTTCCATACAGCATTATTCAGTAAAATGCATAAGAAGCTTTTCATTGTACAAGCCAATTTCCACATTTTAGCTAGATCTGCCAATCTGATATTCTCTTAGAGGGTTTACACACCTCTCTTATTATTTTCCCAAATATCACTGCCTTGTAAGGAAAACTTACAGGGTTATTAAATAAAAGTTCTTACCTTTAAAATGGTGCTAATTTTGCCCCAACCAATCAGATGTTAACTTTCAAATGTTAATAAGATCTGATTGTTGGGGCAAATTAGCACCATTTTTTACAATAAGAACTTTTATTGAATCTCCCTGCTAATTGCTAAATATAATCATTTTGAGCATCATTCATTTTATTAGACTGACATTTCTTGCCATCATGTGTCATATATTTATTTTGGGCTGACAGTTAACCATTTGTTGCAGTTAAAAATACAGGTTGAGCAGATTGCCATATGTAGTCCTAATTGGGTTATAGAACTACATACCTTTATTTAGGAGCTAACGCTGTAGGAAATTAACAGGATGATCCAATCTGTGCACGCATGCCATCGGATTAACTATTGTGTTATCAAAATTTTGCACTAATAGTAAGGTGCCTGTGCATCAGGTCTGGATATACTAATAGAGCCCATGATATTAGTAATTTGCTGTACAAATTTCCATTTTCTCTGCATGTTCATTTTTGATGTGCTCGAATTTATTTGCATGACGTCTTTTACTACCTGTAAATCAACTCAGTTTTTCTGGTTTTTTTATAGAATTAAAGCTGGTCTTTGCTAGTTCATCATGCTACAGGATGTGACTGGAGTTTATGGCATATGGTTGTTCTTGTAGAGTAATGGAGTACTCCCATAGTTGGGGCACATGTTCTGTTGCCCTTGTGCCTTGTGAAAGATCCTCCAGTGCAACTTAACAGAACATCATGAATGATAGATTACTGCCTTTTTTAAGTTAAGGGCCTTGTTATAAACTGTACATGTTTTACAGGCCAAAACACATTTTACCAGTTATATAAAACTAACATTTAAATAAGATTATTAGATTAACAGTAAAATCAGTAATTTAAGGACAGGGAATTATTTCAGTAAAGCGACAGTCTAGTCCCTTCCACTTCCACAGTAGATGGAGGAGCTAATAGGAGCATTTTTCTGTCTCTCTAGGTGAAGAACACTAGCATGCTTGTAACCACATGGGGCTACAAGGAGTGAAATGAGTGACTACTGAAAATATTCACAACTAGGATATTTGTAGAAAAGCACAGCTCTAATTTCTTCTCTTATTTAGTGCTAACACACGGTACAAACCTCAATTTCTATGTAGTTGTGTAGTACTACTCAATAATGATTTGTAGTGCACATTAAAGGGGCATCTGTACTGGAAAAAGTTTTTTTTTTTAAAGTTTCCATTACTAGAAACTAAATTCTTTAAAACTATCACTGTACCTTTTTATTGTTGACCTGTCACCTATTTCTTTCTTTAATAAAAGTCTCACACGTATTTTATTCAAGCTGTCAATCAAGTGCTTTATTATTATCAACTCTTCTGCTGTTTGCAGTTTTGCTGTAACTGGAATGGGGACAGTTGGTTTTGTTGAATTGCATGACGGTTAATTCCCTCTATTATTACTCAGTGATTACTTGACTTCCTGAAAAGTTGCATCAGATGGAATTGTAAAGGATAGTGCACTGTAAAAACAAGTTTAGTTAATTGTAAGTGCAGCTTTAAAAAATTTTTCCTCCCTTTTCCCCGCCTAGTCCCTCCTGAACCTCCCTGTGTGGCTGTAAAGTTGCTGACACATTGGATGTAAGGTAAGGCTGATTAGTTCCTCCCCTATGAGAGTTGCTTGCTTCTTCTTCCTTTACCCCAAAATCCGTGAGCCATATTGTGACTCACAGCGTGGCACGACATCCTAATCACGGATTTTGGGGCTAAAGGAAGAGGGGAAGCAAGGGAGGAGCTCTCCAGCCTGACGTTCACATCTTACAATTAAACTAAACTTGTGCACTTATCCTTTAAAAGAATTGAAGGGATACTTAGCCTAATCTCAACAATACTATACAGAGATAAAGAAACACACAACTCAGAGTAAGGGCTATTTACATGTTTCACTCATAGATTAAAGGGCAACTAAAATGGAAAAACAACTTGGAATAGAAGTGAAGTACACAGTATATTTTACATATTCACCCAGTGAGTGACGTCATCCCAATGAAAGTAAGTGATCATGGTTTTAAAAAGTTGCCCTATGGGGGCTGCCATCTTGCTCCTCCTCCTTACCCAACTGGAAATCACACATGCCCAATAACCAGCCTTAGGACTGAGGATAATAGCAAAAACTTTTTTCTATTTTGCATGTATACTTACTTATCAGAACTAATAAATAGTAATGCCTTTTTAGTGCACTAAAAATTGTGCATTGGATTTTAAAAGAACAAATTTGCCTGTTTAAAATTAATATTTATTAATATGGCACTTGTTTTCTGTGTCCCAGGTTAAAACATAAAAAAAAAATGGGATGGACTGCCAACAGCTACAGATAAAACTTAGCTTTTATTTGCCGAACTGAGCATACTTCACGAGGGAGACAAACACGTACCCTGACCGTTTCGTGACGAACACCCCGTCACTTCTCAGAGGGATACTCCCCCCACCTTGAAAATACCATATATACCCAACAATAACAAGCATCAACCTGTAACCTATCAACTTATGAGATAGAGACTAATCACATCCTACCACACAGATGCATGCTGAGGTTAATGCAGTGCTGAAAAAAGGGTGTATAATCGGGGGAGTAATTATACCGGTTGTAAAGATGCATAAAACAATACAAAAAAGAATATTGCATTAAAATATATATATACTTAAAGACACCACATTTGTAGCATAATTACAGCAACATGTAAAAAATGATGTATAAATACCGCAAAGAATGTGAACAGTGGAAATATGAAAAGATAAGAACCATAATGTCACAACACACATGAATAAATAATGCCACAGTATAATTACAACTTATTACAATGTATGCGCAAATATAAATATTACTCTATATGGATCAAAAACACAGATCACATATCTATATTAGAATAATATCAGCGTCTCAATAGTGATTATAATCAATACTGCTATTAATACATTTAAAACAACAATTATATCACTTAGAGTAAGAAAACCTATGGCTCCATATGGCATATCTACCCTGAAACTACATTACACAAGATCATTTTTATACAAAAGGGAAACCTCCCATTCTTTATTCAACCCTTTTAGATTTTAGTTTTTAATCCAAAATCCACCAAGTTCCCTTTTTGAAAGAGCAAAATCTCTATCGCCACCTCTACATCCTACCACAACCTGCTCTATTCCCATATATTTACACTGTTTGTATATGACAAGTAAACTATGGGTACCTAGACTGTACGGTTATCTCTGCTGCAATAGAGTTGGAATGTTCATATAAGCGCAGTTTCATTTCGTGTTGTCCTTGCCTACGTATTGTAGCCCCACATCCACATGTGATCAAATAGATCACATATTGGGACCCGCAGTTTATGTATCTCTTCCTTTATATGTTTTTCTTGGTGACAGTAGATGAAAAACAGATGCAGAAGATACAATGTACAACACCTGCATCGCCCTTTCCACATCTAAACTCCCCATACGTGCGAGCCAATTGTTGTTGGTTTTAACACTTAACATACGGGGTGCCACATATTAGATAAGTTCTCGATCTGCATAGGTAATGCCAGGTTATTATGAAGAATCTCAGCCAAGACGGATCAACCATCAATACGGGCCAAAATTTCTTTATTACATCATATATGCGCTGGATTCTTTACTGTACGTAGTGAATAAATTCTGGAAAAATCTTTTTTTTCTGCTCGTTCTTTTTTTAAAGGAATGTTCTCTAAATCTGGCCTTTTTTGGTTTGAGTAACTGTTCCGCGATCTAAACTGATCGCATGATCATAGGCTTTTTTGATTACCTCTGTAATTATAACCACGATCTAATAAATTTTATCCCATAGGATCATGGCCTGTTTGGTTTGAAACAATCCCAACCAGAACAGATTCTTCTATGCGGATAAACTGGCTATCGGGATACTTTTCAATAATGGTAGATGACTGCTATCATATCTTAACAGAGTATTTCTAGATAGAGGTTTTTTGTATACTCATAGTAACTGTACCCGACTTAGATTGAAACAATCTATCCGAAAAGGTATTTCTTCCTCATTCATAGAATATGTAAATCAAACCCAAATCATTGGAATTCAAATATTGAACAAAGCTAACAATCTTATCTTTGTCTCCCTTCCAGATGATAATCAGGTCGTCTATGTCCGATAATAGCACACAATATTCCCTTTGTATGGATTACTATCTCCATACACGTGGAACCGCCCCCACCAACCCATATATATGTTGCCGTATGAGGGCGAAAATTTCGCCCCCATACGGCCCCACGGGCCTGGAGATAGTAAGAGCCCTCTTATTATTACTCAGTGATTTGAATTGACTTCCTGAAAGTTGCTCAGAATGGAATTGTTAAAGGATAAGTGCACTGTAAAAACAAGTTTTTAATTGTAAGATGCAGCTTTAAAAAATTTTTCCTCCTCTTTCCTTTTCCCCGCCTAGTCCCTCCTGAACCTCCCTGTGGTGGCTGTAAAGTTGCTGACACCATTGGATGTAAAGGTAAGGCTATTAGTTCCTCCCTATGAGAGTTGCTTGCTCTCTCCTTTAGCCCAAAATCCTGAGCAATGTGTGACGTCACAGCGTGTTGCACGGAATCCTAATCACGGATTTTGGGGCTAAAGGAAGAGGGGAAGCAAGGGGAGGAGCTCTCCAGCCTGACGTTCACATCTTACAATTAAACTAAACTTGTGCACTTATCCTTTAAAGAATTGGAAGGATACTTAGCCTAAGCAACAAGTACTGGATTAAAGAAACACACAACTCAGAGTAAGGGCTATTTACATGTATTCCCTCATAGATTAAAGGGCAACTAAAATGGAAAAAACAACTTGGAATAGAAGTGAAGTACACAGTATATTACATTATTCACCCAGTGAGTGACGTCATCCCAATGAAGTAAGGATACATGTTTTAAAAGTTGCCCTATGGGGGCTGCCATCTTGGCTCCTCCTCCTGTACCCACTGGAAATCACACATGCCCAATAACCAGCCTTAGGGACTGAGGATAAATAGCAAACTTTTTTCTATTTTGCATGTATACTTACTTATCAGAACTAATAAATAGTAATGCTTTTTATGTGCACTAAAAATTGTGCATGTGGATTTTAAAACAAATTTGCCTGTTTAAAAATTAATATTTTAAATATGGCACTTGTTTTCTGTGTCCCGGTTAAAAAACTACCCTTCAACAATTATCTTCAAAATTAGCTAAAATGTCTAAAGCCATGTAATTAGTTTATTCCTCTCTTTAAATGGTATTTTGGAATAGTCTTCTATATACAATATATATATTACAATTTAAAAGCTCCAGTCTGTGCAGCTCCCTCTTAGTATATTAATTAGCCAATTAAAAAACATGTAGTTGAAACCAATGCCGTCTGCAGATGCATTAGAAAAATGATAAACATGGGTGAGGGCTAGGCCACACTAGAGCTTTTTAACGTGATATATAATTGCGTATTAAAGGTGGAACTGTGGTCTCTATACAAGTGGCCTTTATTAAAAGACCTTTAAAATGACTTCCAGATCAAGCTTCTAACTTCAGTCTATCCAAGTTTCAGCTGTATAAATGTCTTTTTTCTTGCTAGTACTGTAAAGAATGTTTGTAGTTAAGGTTTGTAGCATGCCCACTAGCTGGATCAATAGCATCATTAGCTCATCATAAGCCCCTCCCCATAACTTCTAAATCATTTTTAATGCTAGCCACAAGCCTGAAAAAAACCTTTCTTTCTTTCTTTCTATTGATTTTTGGGGGTGGGGCTTCTTACACAGAACATCATATGACTCTTACAGGAACTCAGACTGACAGGACAGACCAGCAACTGTAACTTTACAAGCTTATAACTTAAGATCCAGAGATGCTGGAGACATCATCTTGTTTAAAAGATATGAAAAGTGCTGTTAAATAGAGAGCACTTGTATGGAGACCACAGTTATACAGATTCACCCATACACACCGATGTTGGCAAAGACCTATATTTAGTAGGTGTAATCCTCCTTACCCTCTACACTTGGGGTCACAGTAATCCAGCAGTAGAAAGAAGAACAGAGGAGCTCACTACATTAGTGCATAATATGTATTGTGTAGCAAACATAGCAAATATACAACTGTCCTCTCCCATAGGTCTTGCATGCAATCACCAATTTTTTGTGTATCACATGCACTCCGATTGTGTGACATTGCATGGATTGCAGGGCAAGTGTGTGGCCTCATCCTGAAGAATTGAAAAAGTTTCACGGCCCCTAAGGAAGTAAGCACTATGGGAAATTCAGATCTACCAAGCAATTCTGCTGAAAAATGAGGTCCCCAAACTTCAAAAACTTTAGATGTATATATTGTCTCTATAAAACTACAGATGAAACAATGTCAGTAAATACAGTGTAATGTGTGTGCATTGTTGCTTTAAGTGACAAAATTTTAAGAAACAAAACCAAATCTATTCATTCAAAGGAGAATCATATCAACAATTGACCAGCTTGAGCATGCCAGACTTAAAAGATGTTAAATTTTGTGATAATAACTGCATATTTACTTTAAAGAAAATCATGAGCCCTGTGGGATTCCTTTCAATGCTATTTCGATTTATATCCAGTCACCATAGAAATACAAACAGGACTAACTACATACCTTAATTTATGAACCCAAGGATATGGCTTTTACCCATCAAATGCATTTAAGTTTTAAAATTTCTGTGTCTCAAGAGGTTCTGCAAATATAACAGTATGCAAGCCAAGTCTATTGACAGTATGCACCACCAAAATCCTTTTGTCTGCATCAGCACCATGCTCATCAGGGTATAATTCTGGTGCTTGTAACAGTATTTTTTCTATTGCATTAAACATAATTCCAGTCAGTGCATCAGAATCTGTATTGGCCCACATGATAAGCTATATTTGCATGAATAAACAATACAGTTAAATCTGTAGAGCCTCTTTTTAATAAGCTTGAAATTTATGACCACTATTGAGTGGCTTGGATCATTTATTTTTAAAAGAGAGCATTAAAAATATTTGCTCTCATGCCCTATGAAAGCTAGCATAATTAGAAAGGATATAATAATTCTGAATGGATAGATATAGATGCTGGCGGCTCTTGTTAAAGAAACATGCTAACTATCATCACCAATAAAAATATTTCTATCGCAAGAAGGCATAAATAGAGAAATCTATATATATATTAAGATCTATGTGCATACAAAGTGTATTACCACAGTAATGGAAGTATACAGGGAATAAACTTCAAAATATTTCAAACACTGTTGACCTTTGTTATAAAATACCCGGCTGAAGGAAATAAATTTGCATAGATTTAGTAATACATTGTAAACAACTCCATAGGACAGTGTAATTTTTTTCTGAAGATGCACTGTGATAAGCAAGACTTAATTATGCCTATCACTATAAGCACAGAAATCTCAATGCTTTTTTTTATGGCACATCTATTGGGAAGACGTTTCTGCTTCTAAAAGAACATGCATTAACTGTCTGATCATGAGGTGACATTGGCATATCCAAATGTGTTATGGATCTCCCCGGGATTAAAAACAACATAGCAAAACATCACCTTGGGATATCATTGAGTGAATATTTTACAGACATACTCCTTTTATATTATATAATAATTTAGTATTGACAACTTTTTTGTCACTGGTGGTCATTTTTCAATTTATAATGACATTATATTTGTGAGGCTAATAAGTGTATACAGACTAACCATAAGGGGGGGAGATAATTTTTCAGAATGCCTTTGGGTGTTTACAGTACGCATCCGTATTGGCTTAGAAACAATTCTAATAAAAGGTCTAACAAAACACTACAACTAGGAATGTTTTTATTTTATATATATAAATAATAGATATGGTAGTGTATGATGGAGTAGACGAGGCAGCAAGGAAAATAAATTTAGTTACTGTTTCTGTTCACCTTTTATACTGCAAGATAATGTAAACATAAATAGAGCTGTCAAACAATTTGAAACCCTGTTTTGTTTTGTTAAACTCAGGTATAAAACTTTGGATAACTACTTGATTCTGCACTCTAAAGTTATTATATATCCTTCCATACAGCATTATTCAGTAAAATGCATAAGAAGCTTTTCATTGTACAAGCCAATTCCACATTTTAGCTAGATCTGCCAATCTGATATTCTCTCTAGAGGGTTTACACACCTCTCTTATTATTTTTCCCAAATATCACTGCCTTGTAAGGAAAACTTACAGGGTTATTAAATAAAAGTTCTTACCTTTAAAAATGGTGCTAATTTTGCCCCAACCAATCAGATGTTAACTTTCAAATGTTAAATAAGATCTGATTGGTTGGGGCAAATTAGCACCATTTTTTAACAATAAGAACTTTTATTGAATCTCCCTGCTAATTGCTAAATATAATCAGTTGAGCATCATTTCATTTTAGTAGACTGACATTTCTTGCCATCATGTGTCATATATTTATTTTGATGACAGTTAACCATTTGTTGCAGTTAAAAATACAGGTTGAGCAGATTGCCATATGTAGTCCTAATTGGGTTATAGAACTACATACCTTATTTAGGAGCTAACGCTGTAGGAAATTAACAGGATGATCCAATCTGTGCACGCATGCCATCGGATTAACCTATTTGTTATCAAAATTTTGCACTAATAGTAAGGTGCCTGGCATCAGGTCTGGATATCTAATAGAGCCCATGATATTAGTAATTGCTGTACAAATTTCCATTTTCTCTGCATGTTCATTTTGATGTGCTCGAATTTATTTGCATGACGTCTTTTACTACCTGTAAATCAACTCAGTTTTTCTGGTTTGCACAATTAACCACTGTTAATTTATATATGTTAATTATATTTTTTTATTGGTTAATATTGAAGAAGCAATTTCTTACAACACAAGTAAGAACAGGCCGTCCTATCAATGGGGCTCCAAAGAACAAGTCTAAGATGACTGTTTTGGATACCTTTATGTTGTTGACTCATTTCCCCCTTCCTTTTATTATATTACAAGAACAACAAATTTCTTAAAGGGAAATTTCAGTGGAAAATATCCTAATTTAAAAAAAATCTTAGTTTATATTATGCATACCTAATTATTCTACCTATTCTTTTCCACCCCTTGCTATTCCCTTCTTCCCAGAATGCACACTACCTTGGAATGTTCCCAACAGTAATTTCTTCTGATTGTCTGTTGGATGGGCCAAACATGCTCAGATCTCTACTGAGAAACTGAATTAACTGAGGCGCTGGGTCACGGGGCAAGACCATAACGGTCTCTACTAGGGGTCCTGCAAACAGGAAATGAGTATTTATTTATACACAGACAAAATCCTGAATGGGCAGGTTAAGGTCATTAGTGGAGATTGACGAACTTTCGAAAGTTCGGTCCGTTTTCAAACTTTCAAACTGTATGGAAAGTTCAAAAGTTCGAAAACGGACCCATTAAAGTCAATGGGAGTCAAATAGTTCAAAAAGTTCTAATGAAATACAATTAAAATACATGTGGTACCTTTAATGTAATGGCTGTGGGTACATGCTTGAATACCAGGACATTCGAAAAATCAATTTTACTCTCACTCGCGCTATTTTCGAGTTCGTTCGCACCTAGGTACCATGTACATTTTACTGCGGATTCGATGCTTGCGTATAGGCTTTAATGGACACTTTACTCGTAGATTCGATGTTCGTGCCTAGATACCATCGCATTTACTTGTGGATTCGATGCTCGCTATAGTTTTTAATGGACCCTTACTCCGGATTCAATGCTCGCGTTCGCGCCTAGATACCATGGACATTTTACTCTCGCGGATTTGATACTCGCCTATAGGTTTTAATGGACCCTTTACTCGCAGATTTGATGCTCGCGTATAGGTATAATAGGCATTTTACTCGCACATTTGAACAGTCGAACATTCGATATTTATCGAACGCCCGAAAATATCGAAAATCCGGGTCCGGGATAGTTCGAGAAGTCCGAATTTGTTTGAATTCGAATAGTTCGGTCCATCTCTAGTCATTAGGATTGAAAATACTGCCCTTTTTCTTAAAGTATAGGTTTTTGAATTCTGATAACAAATAGAGATAAAAAAAGTTCTAAAAGAAGGGGCACTGATATCAGAGTAGCTTCGTTTCTCAACAAGAAGGGAAATATCCACCCTTTGCCATTAATTACCAATTTGTGTGGAGGGGCAGAGAAACTAAACCTGGGCAGAAATGAGGCTGGATTCGTGAATTGAC
The DNA here is from genome assembly GCA_019447015.1 of Hymenochirus boettgeri. NCBI lineage: Eukaryota > Metazoa > Chordata > Amphibia > Anura > Pipidae > Hymenochirus > Hymenochirus boettgeri. The sequence goes on from CM033472.1 coordinate 118,834,705, forward strand.
TACAATGTAATAAATCCCAACACCATTTTCTAATGAATGTGCCTAGACTTGAGGGCAATCAAAGTCCAACTTACACTTTTTTGAAATGCACATATTGTAGGTCTGAGACAATTCTTATAATAAACTCACACTATGGGGCATATTTATAAAGGTTCATTAACTTTTCGCGCGCCGTTTTCGCGGACATTAACGCATAAATCGCGTTTACCGCATTTATAAAAGTCCAAAACGGCCGCGAAAAGTTAACGAAGGTTAACCTTTCGCGGCGATACTTACCGTTACCGCCGCTTCTATTTATAAAGCGGCGGTACTGGTTTCGCTCGGCTAGTATCGGCTGTTTTACTTCGCCACTTGAAGGTGCGAAGTCAGCCGATCCTAACCTCCCGCGGCCGATACTAACCTCCCGCGGCGGGGATGGGCAGGCAACCCGCGGCGGTGTGTCGCACCCGCACCCGGGAGACACGCCCACCCCGCCCACACCCCCGCGGCGGCGCTTCCCAGCAGCCCCAGGCACTTGTAAGTGCCGCAAAGGCCCTTACAGGGCCGGGAGGGGGGGTTCGAGCTGCGGGACCCCCTAAGCCCCAAAAGGCCCTTCTCAGGGCCCCGCTGGAGGAGCCTCCACCCTCCCACGGCTCCCTCCCTCCCCTCCCCACGGCCGCGGGCTGGAGGGTCCGGGAGGGGTCGCGCGGGTGCGCGCCTGCTGCGGCCCCTTCCCGGCAGCCCCTCCTAGCCTCCCGTTCCGAGATTGCCACGAGCGGGAACGGGTTGGGAGGGGCTGCTGGGAAGCGCGGGGGTGGTCGCCGCCGCCGCGCGGGGGGGTGGGTGGGTGCGTATCCCCCGCCCCCTTAGAGCGGCGTCGGAAGGGATTTAAGTCCCTTCACGGCGATACTATACAGTATCGCCGCGAAGGGCTTAAAATTACCGCAGCCATCGCGGCCGCGATAGGTATCGCGGGAATAGCGCTCGCCGTTATAAATACGGCGATAGCGCTATTTTCACGGCCGCGATGTGCGGCTGTAATTTTTTTGCGCTATTATCGTTTCTTTATAAATATGCCCCTATGTATCTGACTCCTATACATACAAACACACATGACAATTTCAAAACAAAACCCCTAAAATAACAAGATAAAGCACAATTAGATAATACATACATTTACATACCCTCCTTTATTGCCATACAAATGTTATTAATTTGGCTTTGAACTTTTTTTAATTGTTTTTCTTTTTCTTCTTATTTTTCCCACTTGTTTGCACTGTAGTTGCAGTTTTAAAACTAAAGTTACAAAACTTTGTACATATGTGAGGGCCACATAAGAGAAACGTGCTTCTCGTTTTTGATGGAATCCAACAAAGTGTTGCCAAGTTATTTGCAAATTTCTAGACATTTTTCAACTAATATGTATAACCTTCATACAAAACATTCCAATGTTAGGAATGTATGTAAATGTTAGGAATGGACATACTGCCAATCTCACTTAGATTAAGGCACTCGCATCTACATTTGCACCCCTAAACCACCATACCCTTCCATTTCCATGGCAACTATACCTTTTACCTGATACCTGATAAAAATATCTGTATTTAGTCAGACTGAAGTTTGAAATTTACATACACTACTGACATATCACATTTTGCCTTTTTAGTTAAGTTTTAAACCTTGCAGCAAACTCTGCGGCTGGTAATAGTTTAAATACTATTGCATTTTAGGTTAGTGTTGGCATTTGTAAAGTTAATATTATAGTACAGTAGTTTAGAGGAATCACCTGAAATTTAAGCATCATTACAGTTTATTTGTACCTTAAAGGACATTAATAAAGCATCTATGGGCAGGTTGCACCTGGGCCACCTCTGGTGAGTGGTGAGTTCCCGATTATTACACTCCATGTGTTCTCTATGCTGGTTAACTTTCGGACCTGAACAAGTGTTATACCAGTGAAGGGTCTGGGGTTTATGCACCCGGACCAACCTTCTTTCTGTGTGAGTTGTGTGATTGTTACTTTATTACTAAACACACAGTATCTTCCCTTTTACTGTTCAGTTTTATAACTATGTCTATATACTTTGTTTTGACATAGTTACATTGTTTACAATTATTTTCAAGTTTTATTACCTGTTACTTTGATTATGGGTGTTTATGGGCCTGCTTGAAGGGGGCTTTACATTCACACAAAATAAGATTTTGTTTCTATTCATTAATAAAGCATCTCTCAATCTGGATCCTATAATTTAAAAGATCCCTAAAGCTACTCATGGGTGTGTGAATACTAGCAATGGGGTTTGCATACTAATGGAGATTCCTTCTCCATTGGCAGCTGATAGGGGAGGAGACAGAGCTTTTAGTACACTGGTTTGGTAGGTTAAAGAAACTGCATACATGTGTAGTAAAAATAAAAAACTCCTTGTACTGTGATAAACCTGAATCCCGCAACTGCTAGTGCTTCTGTAGTAGCACAGCACTAAAATTGAGGGTGAATTAATGCAGAATGCTCTTTATTAAGGCAGGGTTCACTATACAGGACACATGCAGTAGTGCGCATAATTATAACATATAACATAATGATTTCCCTAAATTATTTCATTATTTTGACAATATAATTTCTCCTATATCTAAGTAATTCTTTAAAATACAATAAATATTAATCTCCGAATATTGTTTATGATTATTTGGAACCAGAAATGGATATCTAGGATCAAGTGTAAAACTATAAAGTTAAAAATAGTAAATTTTTAAAATAAATTAGAAACTAATCGTATTTTTTTTAACCTATTTGCCTTTTTGTTTTACGAATAAACAAAAACATTACAGAAAGATAAATTAATAGTCTAAACTATCTCACATAAGGAAGTTGTACTGACAAAAGAGGCCATTAATAAATATGCAATTATTTTAAAAAATTAGAATAGATACCAAATGGCTGTACAATGCAGTTCACAACAATAACCACCAGGATGTGTAATTATGCATGTCCTTATACTCTCCTGTCTTGACTACTGTAACATTCTCCTTTGGTTTCCCAGCCTATTGTCTGTCCCCTCTCCAATCAATCCAAAACTCAGTAGTTAAGATAATTTCACTCTCCTCCAAGAGAGAACCCGCAACCCCGATACTGCAGTCTATGGGGTGGCTTCCCATCAAGCTAATAATATTATTCAATACCATTCTTTTGACCTTTAAATACTCTTCTGCCCCTCCTACCTACCTTCTCAAATGTCCTGGCCGTGCCCTCTTTTCCTTACAAGTCAATCTTACAAACCCCCCAACTAACAATGCCTCCTCTTGCCTAAACCATTCTCTCTTGCTGCTCTGTATCTTTGGAACTCTCTACCTCTATTACTTTTCCAGGTGACATCTATTAATCCTTTTAAATTTAAATTTGTAACCTATCTCATGCCTATTGTACCACACTTATATCAATTTATCAATAATTTAAATACATATATTCTTAACGTATGTATAAAACATTTTTATCTATATCTGTATAATTGCTTGCACTTATCCCCTTCTTTATATGTGTATTTATCATGTACAGCACTGCGTATCCAAGTGGCGCTTTATAAATAAAATTATACATACATAATTCCCAATATTCCCAAATACAACTGAATGTATAGATGCTTTTCTTCATTTTTAACATTAAATGGGCACTGTTATCTTTGGCCATAGATGTCCACAGCAGCTCTTTGCTTGCTAGTTAGTGAAATACTCAAAGAAAATGTATGGGAAGACAGTAAAACAACATTCCATAAATCAAAGCACAAGTCTCATTTGCCAAGCTGCCTAAAACAAAGTCTAATTTTCCATGTGCCTTAAAAAAGAAAATTTGCTGGACAAGAAGAAATATGTGTACAGAAAAATTTGCCAAGGTAAGCTGAATCACTATTGGCTTATTCAAACTTTAGACTTCAGACTTCCGCCAGCTAGGCACAATAATCATCAATATTGTATTATTCCATCAATTCCCAATGTTCTTCTTAACAGAAAGAGTTTAAATGATTTGAAATCTGGCAAATTAAGCATTATTTCTCAGTATAAATGAACAGTTAAAGAAGTAATTGTATCTGATTCTTTATGTAAGCAAATTAAACTTAATTTTGGGCAACTATAAATGAATCCTTAACTATTGGCAGAAGCCTGGCAATCCACGTGCATTGTCAGGATCACTTGGGAACACCAGTTTGTTGAAAGAAGATGAGAAGAAGCAGCTCTGAAAAAGCTGGAGAGTCAATTGGCCAATGCTGTAGCATCAAATTTGGGTCATTTGCACTCATCCACCCAAGGAACATTTTAGGCTTGTATAAACCCATCACATCTTTTTCTATTAGATGAATTATAACTATAGCAAATAAGAACGTTATCAATTAGCCATCCCAGTTAGGAGTGCAGCATGCTGTTTCCACTAGAGCATCTGAAATACTTTTTAAAGGACCATTAAACTGAAAATGTAACTGTCTCCACAAAATAATCTATAATTATAGAATTCTGTTTAGGTAGGATTGAGTATTCATATACCCTTTTGTTAACTGATTTAAAAGATTGACCATAAATTCTGTGTCTCTCACTCTTCCTGTCTGACATTTTTTGTTTTACAGGTTAGGGAGGTCAGTTGCCTGACTTTTCCAACCAGTTACAACATTTTTCATGCCATCCCATCAGATATGCATTATTTTGAATACCATACCCAACATTTTAATACTGCTTTTTTCTATAAAATGATTAGTATTACAAAACTTGGCATTTTGATCATAAAGATACTGATTTGAAAGATGGACTGCTTCGTAGCAAATATATACTATCATTAAAACCACAAACATTAAAAAAACACCTGTTCCTATTTCTAAAACTGTATTGCTGTATGTGTTTTTGCTCAAAGCCCATGTCATTTCTCCTTGACATACTGTACATCTCATCCGCAATGAAATGTTCTGTGAATTATAAATTTATTATATTGTTTTCAAATCTCTTGGGTAACATGACTAAACACATTAAAATAATGCAGAAGCTAACTGCGTCGACAAATGTGCCCTCTTGTTTTCCTTTTTACCTAAATGTTGTCAACTTAATATTAAAGGTTTTGTATATCCCAACTTCCTATTCTAATGTCCCTGATGGGACATCGGTCCTTTGCAGAACTGCTCTGAACATTTCAAATTGTGTCAGCAGTATTTAATAATGCAGCTCACCATGATTGATGCATTTTATGACAGAATAACTGCATGCTTAAACAAACAATAACAGATGATACCCTTTAACTTCCTAAATTGATCAGAGCTTGTAAAGCAACTGAATTATAAGCAAGAAACTTTCTGAAATATTACGTTGCTAGATTTGCTGTGGCATATATTTTAAGCCAATAAATACATTAATAAATGAAAAACTCCAATGAATTAGCTCTAAGCTAATTTTCAGAGGAAACAGATCCAGTCTCAATGTATTTAGTTAGCTCTCTAGATTCTTAAACATTACTCACTCATCTTCTCTTTGTCTTCCATGAAATCACATACTGTATTTGATAAATAACCAGAATATGGCTTTGTCATTTGTCAGTGCCTTGGTAATAAGCATCATTGGCTCCCAGTTCCTTTTATTGAAAGGCTGCCTCTCTATGACAAAATAGGATTTATTAGATTTTTAACATATCATGAAAATGAAAAAAAAATATCTTTTCTAGATATTACTATCCTAGGGCATAAAATTAAATAGTAAATTAACAAAAAAAATAGATACTGTAAATGTATAAATATGTGTTTATATGAATTTGTAATTGCATTTACATTTTTCTGATTTCAGTTTGTTAAAACATGGACAGCACAAAAAGTGAAGCTGTTGTTACCAACATTTAACAAGTAAAATAAACTGTTTTAATTCCCAGGTCACAGGGGTCAAATTTAGCCAGATTGCCAGTCCATTGCTACACATAATTGCCTCTAAAAAGTCATTGTTGACAAATTGTTCTTATTAATTATCTTGCACCATTGTTTAGTCTGGAAGTACCAGTAGAAAAATGCTCTGCTTTCTTTTACATTCATAGCTAAGTTGCAGCTTCTGTAACTTTGTTAAGATTGTAGAGCAGATGAGAAGACCACAAGGTGATAAGTAGACTTACTGGTAATTAGGTTAGGTTAGATAAATCAGCACAATAAATAAGGCTTATGGGTATACAGGATTACTCTAAACAATGAAAAGAAAAAAATAACAGAAATAATTTTACGCATAATGAAAAAGTATATATTTAATTTCTAGAGAGACAGCATTAAAATGATTTATGCCATACCAACGTATATAACTTTAATTTGTATCATTTTATAACCATGTTTATCTTTTGTAGGTTTTCATCGTGGTGAAGAAATCTGTGGATCAAACACAGCAGGTATTTATACAGTTGGAAAACGTACTTCTAGATTGATGTGTATTTATTTCAAGTCTAATTTTTCAGGACTTATTTAAAGTCTTGTTTTTTAAGACTCTTTTTTAAAGAGTTCTATTTAAGGAAATTAAAGAAATAATTTGTAATTCAAGTCTTCATTTAAACCAAGTGGGTGTTTACAGACTACTTCTCTTTGAAGCAGTTTCTTTTCCCAATCTCCTCCTCTGGGAGATTTATTTACGACTTCTAACACCAGCCACTTAATTTGAGCATCATTGTGTCCTTTATTTTTAAATGTGCCTTGATACTGAAGTCACATGTTCATTTTTTTTTCTAAATTGCACTTGGAAATATTACGCTTATGTTCACCAATACGTACTCTTTCTGGCCTTTTCGTTTTGCCCACATATGCTAAGATGCAAAGGGCATTTTAACATATATATAATGCCCAAGGTGATGCAACTGGCAAAATCTCTTAGAGGAATAGGTATATCTTTAGATGGATGGGCTTAGGTGTCCCCTAGATTATAGCTGTACATATACAAAAAATAGAATTCTAGTGCACAAACAATTCTAATTGTAATTAAAATTGTTTGTGCACTAGAATTCTATTTTTTGTATGTATTATATTTTTGGTCTCTAGTTGCACTTTAATATGGATGCCCATTTTTTATATATTATAGCTGTACACACTTACCAATTCAAGCATGGAAAGGTACATGGAAAGGTTCCTTAAATATAACTCTTAAAAAAGATTCTTAAAAAACAAGTCTTTATTATCATAGTAAACTCTATATTTACTTTACTTAATAAATAGGTATAAGAACCCCATCAGGTTCGGCCAACACACACCTATAGGTGTGGGTGCTGTGGGTTTAGAATTAATATATTTAAGCACATAACCTCACCAGACATGGTTAAGATATACCCACTATACTCCAAAAGGAGGCACTCAAACAGGACAATAAACTAGGGAAAGTATATCCTTCCTCCATATATATAAATGGAGCGGGTAAATAATACTAAACCACAGGGGCTCCACCAAAAACCATTATCAATTTTATTAATCATCACTTCATCATAAAAACATAAATACAATAACCCCTAACCCTTGATCTTTAACCAAAACTGGGCGTCCCCAGTATAAAAACACATAAGAGGCTGTTAGCTGTGCGTGGTAAAAAGCATGTGTAAATCACAGTCATATAGAGATATAGGACAAGTGCCCCTCCGTGCAACCCATATATGGCTCCTATTGATCATGATCGGAGTAAGCACTGTACCATTACTTAGAGGGATAAGTATAAAGCGTTATATACAGTCCCGGCCTTTAACATATTTAGCAAAGCAGAATAAGTAGGAAAGTATAGCTTGCATCTATGGCCACTGTTTGTGCCACTGTATGGCCACTATGTTAAAGGCCGGGACTGTGAATAACTGGCTTGTAGACTCATACCCCCTTCACAGTCATTTTCTCTAAAAAACTAGTTCTATTCTTTTAATGTAAAACATTTAGATATTAAAAAGTGATAATTCCCACAAGCTCTAGAGACCCTCTGGTGATATAGATATCCAGTACTACTTTCTGAGTATAATGAGATGTCATTGGCTCTAGAATTTGCCCCTTAATTTCCTTACCATTCTTCAGTGGCAAACTTAGACTGGAAAAGAAAACAGAGAAAAACACGTTATACCACAATAAAGAGAAATGTTGTATATTTAAAAACCCTTTTTTCTGTGAAGGCTATATTTAGGGAACAAAATACTTCAATAAAATCTCTTATTTTAACATGAAAAAACATGAAATATGCAATAAAGGAAATGTTCACCATTTTACATGTTACATGCTTCAAAATGTATTACAAGGTCAAAGAAAAATTGATTCAACCAGCAGAGATCAAAGACATTTACCATACTGGCAATTTATAAATATTTCATAAAGTTTTCTTCTGTGTGCAGTTTTGAAAAGTAACAGTTGGGATGTGTGAATTGCATGGTGGGATATTTCCCCTCCAGCGCTTACTCATAATTATTAGAGAGCATGCTTGATTTCTCAGAAAGCTGTGTCAGATGGAAAAAGGGGTCAGTTAAGACGGGAGATGGGAATACTTAGGTTGACCTACTGGATTGAAGGAATGAATCAACACAAACATCTCAGAAAAATGATTCTTATGGTTCCTCTGGAATGTCTGTCAAAAGTCCAGGAAACTGAGGAGTAAGAGGTGTCTTACTGTGTGAAAGGTTTCCACCTCCTCCTTGTCTTCTGAAAGGACAGTGGCAAGTACTCCCTCCCTCCTAATCCCTCTATTGCTGCCATTCACCTAGCACAAAATCTTTTTTATATAATGTTGGCCATTCTTTCCCACCCCCAACTGCTATATTAGATGTGTAAAAAAAGAATCACAACTCTACTTGTAGCTCCATGCTCCTGCGGCGTTCTCTATACCCGTTCTCTATACCTGGCAGCCGCAGCTGTGATTGGATGCCTTTCAGCTAATCACAGCCGCAGCTGCCAGTCTGGCCCCCTGCTTGTAGTCCTGGCATATCCTATGGGATATTTACCTTTAAGGTAGCCATGGTCTAACTCCCCTGCCTCTGTTGTCTCTTGTCTCTTTGGACAGTTGAAGTTTTAATCAAGAAGTTTGACCTTTCTCTAGCCTATCACATGACCTTCCCCCAGCCTTCAAGGTATGTAACCTGTTGAGTGTTTTTTTACCTGTAGTTCTTTTATAAAACTTATAAAATATGCAACAAAAATCAAACCTTTTTTTGGTGTAAATAGTTTTTTTCTCTAGAAAGGAAAGCTTTTCCTTTTAGGACATAAGCTAAAGAGAATAAATAATTTTGTATTTGACTGGCATTGCACAAAAGATGTCTGGTATTTTAATGTTTATTGTTGAATCATAATTATAATAATACTATTATAAGACTCCTGTACAGGAAACACATTTCTTTCTTATTGAGTCTCATTGTAGAATTTTAAAACAAATCACCTGTCACATGTACCTTCGTATTCATGATTTCATGAAAATATAAAAGAGCAAATAATAAACAGATAACTTTTTGTTAAATGGGCTTGGACAAAAGATGAAAGCATTTATACTAAAACTAGGTAATAAAGATGGCTTTGTAACTAGTGTCCATATCTGCTGCACTTTAAAAATTAATTTTGTCCACAGTCTAGTGTGTTTACTGCCAGTTTATTAAAAGCATAAAAAGACAAGCTGTCCTACTAAAAGCAAGCTGTCTCTAAACTCAGGAGAAAGTGCAGAGTTTGTGACATTACCAGGGAAGTGAAAGGGTCAGATTCAAGTCAGGTCTAGTTAGGTTGCATCTCTTATGCTTGATTATACCATTTAATGCAGCCAATTACAGCCCGTGTATCTCGACTTTCCAATTTACTGAACGGCACTGACCATATTCGTTGTCCTTTAGTGTAGCTGTAGACTGGCAGAAAGCATAATATTTTTTTGACTGACTTAATTGAAATATCTTTATTATATATTCCTGCTTTCTGAACAGTAACTTTTTTAAAATGAGGAAAATGCAGTACTGGCATTAAATGCCAGTTAATTTACAATTCAATAATGAAACGTAAAATAGTTTTGCCCAATAAGGATCTGATTTTACTGCGCAGGTCTCTCTCTGTCCTTTTACATTGGGTAAATAGTTTGGATATACCTATGAATGTTTGAAGGACTTCTTTATAACAACAACTAGAGAAATTATCAGCTTTGTGCTAATCCAATGCATACATTTTATATATTGATTTTAACATTCCATATGTTGCCCGAACAATGAGATATTTTGGCAATTTTTCTCTGACTTGGACACCCCAGCATTGAAACAGTGTAATCAGCAAATTTCAATGTTAGTTTTGAAATGTATTTGACTGCATTATAACGATTTTTTTTTAAGACAATTTTTCTAAATGAAATAAGAAATGAACAATTTGCAGCATATTTGCAGTTTGGGGGATCACAAACAATGCAATTTCAGAACTACAGTAAGCAAAGCAAAAAGCACAGTCAGTGAGCACTCTGTCTGCATTGGAGTTTTACTGTAGGCCAGACACCTAATTATCTCTGTAGGTGGTCCTCACACACAGTTCAGAAACTCACTGTCCTAATTTGTAATAAATGAACAAATTATAAAAGATATGTAAAGTATATCACCTCTGCTAAGCATATTTGGAACAATGCTGGATCTCAACGTTTTAATTAATGATTTTAGAATTTTAAGCTTTGTTTAGCCAAAAAGAAGCACATATTTATTAACTTCACCATGCAGTCTAAAACGCTGCTATTGCTTTGTACACATGCATAGTAGTTATAATATTGTCAGCTCCAGGTTCAGAATATATTGTACAATTTTTTGTCACAAGGGTGTCAGACTAATTGATTTCCTGTGAGAGGTGCCACAGTTAAGAGTCATAATCTAAATGGAAAATTAGAAAGAGTTTTAAAATGATGTGCAAAATAAGTATTATAATAATAATAATAATAATAATAATAATAATAGAATACAGACCAAAAATAGAACACAGGCACAAATCAATAAACTCTTATAAACTCAATAAACTCCCCTTGTCTTGTTCTTCTTTACATTCACATTCAATTATTTACACCCCAGATTCCAGCACCAGCCTCCTACTACATTTCCCAGCAGAGCATCAGCGTGCACACATACTCATCAGAGTGCAGTTACCCAGCATGGCTTGCTCCATTAACTCGCTAAAGAATCAAAATGTGTCTCTGTTGCTGTAAAGACACCAGCAGTGTCCTAAGTTCCAATGACTCTGTTTTTCAAAAGTTTTGAAGCTGAGTAAGTAAATTTATAGGTTTCTACCACCTTGCTCTGTGGCCATCTAGTGAAGTAGAAAGGCATCACGCATGCAAAGGGACTGAATGACAGTTAGCATAGCAATGCCCCAATGCCCCTCTCCCTAGAACAAGCAGATGTTTAAGTGCTGAAATCTTTGGATGAAATACTCACAAACAAAAAACATACCAAATGTGTTGGGCAATGTATGTATTGCAGATTTTGGGGTTTTGGAGAGCAATTTAGCTACACACTTTTTTTTAACTTATAATCTTTTTGAAGATAGAACATTCAAGCTTTCATATGTAGGTGACGTTGCAAACCACACCTTTTGTTTCCTCTGCTGTAGGTTTAATCAGAAGTTGCTCTGCAGACAGTGCTCCTTATTTTTTTTAAAAAAGTTTTTGAATACATTCTTATGGACATGTTATGGCACTAAAGACGTATCTATAAAAAAAACCTGCTAAATACACTTTAATAGAGTTTACCATTTGTCTTAAAGGATCCTTCAGCTCTTTAGGATGAGTAATTTGTTTGTATCTGAAAGTTATTGCTTTTGTTTTTTTACCTAAATACATTTTCCAGTTTAGGTTTGTTTCCCATTTCACACTCTTCATTCCTTCTCATACAGTATCTAGCAGAGGGTGACAAAGGATATATTTAGCAAAAGATTGGAGTGTTTTTGGAATGCTGTTATAATTGCACCTAATACAATGAGGGTCGGAGCAGAACAGTGAAGGCAGTTTACGATTATATCTTTTCCAAGCAAAATGGAACCTTTATACCCTCTCTCCAAAATTATTAAAAAATGTTCGAATAAAGAAATAATTTTAATTCTGCCTGTTTTAGCAATCAAAACATGCCACATGTTACATGGATATTTGTATTCAGTCTGGTTACAATTTTAGTAGAAAGTTTCCAAAATATGGACTATTAGCTATTTAAAAGAGGAATGAATAAAACTGACTGCTTCCTCTGTTTAATGCACTGCTTGAGTATTCCATAAATAAGGTAATAATTGTGCTTTTGCTTTTAGGTAAAGATATTTGAAACAAACACTTATTCTTTACCTTATTTCTAAATGAAGATTAATTTGAGTTAAGGATTCACGTTTTTGTAGATCTTATCTGTATTATTCCATTTTATGGTATTTAAAGCGGTAAGGGTTAAATATTTTTTCATCCTAAAAACTGCAATTGACTGTTAACAATCAGATTGATATCACATCACAATATATGTTATGAAATCAGAAGTATAAGATTTTTGAAAAAACTGTGATTGCATTTTATTTTTTTAAGTGTTTCAGTTATTATATATCATGCAGAATTGAAAATATAAACAAATTTTGAAACTGATCTTAGTACTAAAATGTGTGAAGAAATGCAATGCTTTATCTCTGTGGTTAAATGTGTTAAGTAATACCACAGGTAGCCTGCTGGTGGGAGTGTAGGTACATATACAGTGCATCCATTCCTGGAATCAGCATTCGGGCTCTGCTTGACCTTTGTCAGGCTCAATAGCCCTTCATTTATCACTGATCACAAGAGTGGAATGAACATATTTACTTGTGTTTTACTTTCTACTTATAATATCTTGTGGCATGGGAGGAAAATGAAAACAATTGTTCATATGGGAAATTTATGTGCTTCATCTGGCTGTATGATCTCCACAGTTGTACCAATGCCACTTAGGGACTGATATTACATTTTACATCTGTAGGCTATATAGAAGTAGCTTTTTCATTTGTAAGGCACCTTTTACTGGTGTGTATACATTTGATACTGTATATATGTGCATATACAGTATATATATATATAATATAATATACGAGCAACCATAGTTAATGCTTCCTGTTAGTCTTCTACTTTGATTGTATATAAAAGCATTGTAAATACTTTGAATATTTTTGATTGCATTCTTATTTCCCAGTATGCATTTATATAATGCCACTCTGTGTATGCTAAGCAGAGTTAAAGCAGTGTCAGTGCGGCTGTTAAAGTGCAGATTATGAATTGTGAATAAAATGCACTGGCCTATTATAAAAAAATTTTCCTCAAGCCTTTCGAAAAACCAGAACGATATCAAACATGCATCGTACTTTTATTAAAAATATGCTACTTATATACTGCAAGTAGCGAATTTGAGGTTGTAGTATATTTTTGATTCTTTGTTGATAAAATGTAGAGAGAGAGCATATTTATAATAATGTGTTTTTATATGAGTTTGATATTAGTATTTTGAACAACGTATCTACCGTACATGTTTAAAGACTGCATATTAACTATTCTTGCATTCATGATTCTTAAAACCTTATAAAGCCTGTTAGTCCACAAGCAGAAACTGTATTTCATTGTTAGAAATATTCTTACTTCCATTTAACAGATTCCTAACTGTGCTAGTTTTTTCTCCACCTCTCGCGTTATACAGATTCCGAGCTACATGCCTTTTGTTTACTGGATATTTATTTTTGTGTTAGTCTTCATGCTCATCTTGCTTCCTTCGGAAAAAAAAAAAAAGAAATGAAGGAATGTGAAATATTCCACTAATTACATTTATATTTGCATTCTAAATATTCCTTATTATTGCTTGAGACTAAACTTAACTTTTAAATTATTTATTGCAGTAATAATGAAAGGATGTTCATATTAAACTACATCCTTACAATTCGTAAACAAAATTTGCCTTCAGTTAATCATAACTTACAATATTTCCCCAGCAGTCTTACAATCAAATTATTTAAAATTACATTTCTTTATTGCATATTGCTAAAACCCAAGACACGTAAATATCAAGATAGTAAACAATTATTTATTACAAATTATTATCTGATATATAGGATTAACAGCTTGTAACTATTAAGATTAATCTGTGTGGTAAAACCTATTTATTATGCTTATCTCCTTGCAAATATTTGTGTATAAAGCATATGCCTATGATTCGCAATTAATGGAGAAATGTACAAGATTAACAATTTGTGTCATGTTTTGTTTTTAGATTTATTTGCATTGTAAAACTTATTTATTGCGCTTATTAAAGTATTTAATGATGGACTTTGAGACGCTATATTTTTTCATCTGAAAAAAAGAAGAAAAAAAAAATAACCTTAAAGGATATTAAATTATAACACAGGAGAAATACAGTCATAGCCCAAGGATCCTACTATTGTCTGCTATAAATCTGCTTTAAAATGATCATCATTGAAATTACAGGATCTTTAAATTGTGGCCTTTACAGTGCTAATAAGTTTGGATGACTTTTAATGCCATGACTAGAAGCAGTCTTGCTGTTAAAGGTATAACAAACATAGCTCATTGTATGAATACTGCAAACATTATAGGGTGCATAAAATAAATACTTTATGTAGAGGGAGAACTAGTATCCTGCACTATGCTGTTTTTATTGTGTATTGTGGATCTGTGAAAAGAGATTTTTAGCCATAAAGGGTTAAACGTGATGTAAAATTTAGAAGCTTTTAATGTAATTTTACATTTGAACGTGCATACACATGTATCAGCTATTACAACAAATAAGCAACTGCATTGTTTACATGTTTAACTAAAACCTTTAAGTGTTTGTTCTTCTGCATTTTAAATATAACAACAAATTAAGAGAAACTGTTCTGTAGTTTATTTTATGATTTACAATGAATGTGTTATCTTTTATTTATAAAAAGCAAGGTATTCCGAGATACTGTTGTTTCCTTGATAATTCAAATAATTGGGCAGATTCTCTAGCAAATGTCTAGTGTTAACCTCATCTAATGCCTGAGAAAACATGCATCCCTATTAATGTGCAGTCTGTGATATTTAGAAGTTAGTCAATAGAACATAATGAAACAGAGAAACTTCCTGTTTCTGCACCTAAAATGTTTGTTTTAGTGATTGAATGGAAATGTTGACAATGTGACATATTTTGTACACTAGCAGTTTATGATCTAGACATTATTAACCAAGATTTAGGTGTTGTGTACTTAGCATTATAGAGGTATGACATGCATCAGAAAATACCATATAAGCTACAGTTATTTGCATTCATCATGTGAAACAAAATGCATCATGCATGACAATTTGCAGATGCATAGATACAGATGCAAATTGTTAAGACTGAAATATTAATAGTGCTGCTGAATATGCTATTTATTCATTATATAAATCAAATAACATAGCTGAACCAAATAATTCTAAATCAGTCCCCGTCTAAGAAATCTATTTAAGTGGCTGCAACTAATAGCTTCTGGGAGGTGTACACCACAAGTGTATGTTAGTACCTGTATAAATGAGTACAGGTATTCTAGTGGTAGCCAAAAAGTAATTCTTTTACAGGTAAATATCCATGTTCCATCATTTGTTTTCAAATTTTGACATTCGTTCCTCTATATGTCTGATGAAACCATGGTTAAATTATTTATTCAGTGATGGCAATCATATATTTTTGATTGTACATTTAAAAAATGGAAATATTAAGGTGAAAACGACAGGCTTCCAATACATATATATTGCTACTCTTATTTTTTTCTATCCACAGTACACTTTGGGAAGAGGGACTTTTCCTTGATAACCATTAGGCCTCCTTATTGCCTAATATGACAAGCTGTAGAAGATGTAACTGCAGTAAAAAGGAAGAGAAAGGGAGGAAAAAAGACCAGCAACAACATCATTTGACATGCTAGGTTAATAGCATAATTTTAAGTCAAGTTAGGTCCCCATAAGGGTAAAGATCGCCAGTAGGTGTCTTTTATTCTGTACATAAAATGAATGAAGTTAAGCATGCAATCTAGTCTTACAGTTCTCTTATCTGTTTGTTTATACTAATGCAATCATTAACAAACTGTGCACCTGACAGACACCTGTCATTCTGATAAGATTTCTGTCCTCTGTAAAGCTAAAAATACCCACAAATAGGGAAGAGCTATCACTTTTTTCTGAAAAGTAAATCACTGTTGTAACCCCAAATATTGATGTTGTTCACAAATGGTATTTTCAAAAGAACATCTTGTGTAGATATGCAAAAAAAAATCTCATTCTATATATGTTTTAATTAAGCCTTTCTTTTTTATTAATAATAAATTAAACAATGCCATATACATGTTGAATTTTGAGTTTTACACAATTCTCCTATTCTACTAGTTGATTCTGTTGAGGACCCTCTGAAAATTTGTAAAATAAATCCTCCACTTCCAACTAACCAAATCTTGCATCTTTAAGAATGAAATTAAAATCTGATTGTAACGACAAACGTAAAAGTTATTCAAAATGATCTATTTATTAATGGAAGTTCAAGACCTTTGAGAATCACTTTAACATAATTTCTTTGAAGAATGCTTGTTATCACAACATTATGTTTCATAGTGGGGAAGAATAAATTAACTCCATAATTCTAACACACATGCAGAGCTAAGGCTTCCTGTGAGTCAGAATGATAAAATCTAACATTTAGGTATATTACGTATTCACATACAAATATACTTTTAAATTGGGTTATTAATAGCTTTGTCAATTATGTTAGTCATTTGTGAGGGTTAAGAACTGTAGAAAATGTGATAAAAAGTTCCTATTTGTGAAAATAATATTTGGCACATTAACATGAAGTTTAATGATTAAAAATGTTCTGTAAAGCTAAATAATTAATGCTTAATCTTTTAATTGTATCCATGTTTTTATTTAAAAAGGCATAATTTTACAGCATTAAATTAACCATGAAGAATACATATTAAATACAGAAGGCTGCAAACATTTGATTGTCAGAAATGCACTTTTTAACATTTGTATGTACATTTCCTAAAGGTAATACATTATCTGCCATGATGTCTTCATGCACTGCTTATTTATAGGCACTCTTAGAATGTCAGCCTATTGCAATAATTCATTCCCTATCTTTATGTCAATAACTAAATGTAATTTATAGAAAAGCATGTGCCCACAAACATATACTAGATTATAAACTTAAAAATTTGTATTGCATCTGCAAAATGCTAATTACACCCCTCAAATGAAAAATTGTATTTAGAAAAATCACCATCCAAACCCCCAAACTGCAATAGTTCGAAAACTGACTAGAGTTAACCTGTTATGCAGGGAGATTTTCTTTTTACCTTCCCCCTGCTTCTCAAAAATGTTTTTTCCTACTCTCCCAAGACTTCTGAGCTCATTATGAGCTTTCACATGTTCAGAAGAGGTAGCTAGGGGAATAGCATTCAGTCATTGGTTATGATGTCAACTCTTTTTTCCATTAGTGACAGTTGCTTTCCGGAAGAACCAGGTAGTAGAAAGGGGGGTAACAGGACATTGTGCTGCATTTTAGGTTGGTCTTATATCTTTTATCTTTCTAACTATTGCAGTTTTGGATTTTGCAGTTTTACTAGGACCAGATTGAAGGTTTGTTTGCACCTCACAAGCAGAAAACCAAAGACTTTTCAAAGGCTCCTACTGCCGAATATTAACTTTTCAGTTAAAATGTAAAAAGTTGTATCCTGGTTAATCACCCTGATGGAATTGAGCTGGTAACCTAATGTCTTGCAATTCTTTTACCCTTATCCTTACAGAGATTCTATGTAAATGCCTAGTACATGTAGAAACTTTTGCAAGGAACATAATGAAACAAAAAATCTGGGGAATTGAACCTGTGATAAAATGCCAGTAAATTGGACTATTTTGTATTGCTCCAGAAAGGCTATGTAATTTACACTGACTGGAAAACAAGCTGAAGGGTATTAAGCAGCTTATCAGGAATTTTCATATTGAGGCATCTATATACCAAATACTCTTTGCATAGAGACCGTGAATACCGTGGGGCGGGGCTCTTTGAAGCCTACATGGGCTTTGACTTGTGCTGGCAACAACATGAATGCCTTCCTAGTTACAGAATCTATTACTTACAAGTGCTAAATGTAACTTACTAGGGAAGAATCTTACAATGTATAGGTGTTCTGTATAAGTTCTCCTTTAAAAGCCTGTGGTAAATATCGCTGTGGTAGCAGGCTTTGTATTACCCATACTACCATTGAAGCAGGTACTTTCATTCATCTGTAACAAAAAATAAAAATAATGTTGATTGCAAAACAGAGAGGGTTATATACCCCCTAGAATGTAAGAGGTGTTCAAAACAATATACGGGAAGAACTCTAAGAAAGAATTAGGGAACACCTTTTGTCAATGAAGGGGCTCTAGCTTCCCCAGTAGGTAAACATTTTAAAAGCTAAGACATAGTCATTTTTTTTGGACACAATTAGCAAACACAAACAGGGAGATTCAATAAAAGTTCTTATCGTTTAAAATGGTGCTAATTTTGCCCCAACCAATCAGATCTTATTTAACATTTGAAAGCTAATATATGATTGGTTGGGGCAAAACTAGCACCACTTTAAACGATAAGAACTTTTATTGATAGCCCGAAATTCTAGGTGTATATTGTTTACCCGATTGAAACAGAGAGGCTGAGGTTTAAAGATAGAAGGGATGTGTCACATTTTGTCTGATAGACCTGCATGTTGTGTATATCTATGTTGGTTGGGATAGGTTAAGATAGTTTTTGTTTAAACATGTAAAAATTTGCACTGACCTAAGGAGATTTAAACTGATGGCCAACGGCAGGTTAATTGTAACTATATGGAAATCTCAACGGCATTGTCCCCGAGGGTTAATATGTCAGGAGCTGGGACATTGCTGGCATGTTTGCACACCTGTACTGGCCTTATACACTTTTAATGAAGATCAATAAAAAAAACCTTCCTCTACTCTATTTGGGGGTGATTTACCAGTTTACCTCAATTTGTCATTGAAGGGTGAACTTATCTTATAAGTCTTTATTTTTTGAAATTTTTTAGCATTATTGAGATCCTTTTAAAACTTTTTCTCATTTTTTAATATGAACATTGTTTCTATAACATTTTTTTTAAATTCTGCACACCTGCCATTTATGACTTCTTAATGGAAAACTAAACCTAAAGACCTAAATTAATGATTTTGTGAATATATGCGACAAAGTAAACGGCAATTTAAAAACCAAAACCTATCAATAATACATGGGTAGCCTTTACCAAAACTATGGTAAGTATATTTAATATGTTGTGCTATATCATAGAGCTGACCCCTCCTCTGCTTTATCTAAAAAACACAAGTAAATAATTATAGCACTCCCAAGAAGAGGGATATTGCCACACTATGGCCCATAAAATAAACTCAATTACAGTTGTATCAAATTTAATTGAATGAAGAGAGAATGTCTCCTTAGATAAAAATAGCATTATAAACAAGTATCAATAAATATAACAAAAACATAGTTAAGCCTCTTAAAAATATATCTGTCTCAGTTCACAAGTCCAATGAAGTACTGGTGCTAAAGTGTTAAAAGTGTGACAAAAAGTGTGAAAATCACTTTTTCAAATTAGTGATTAAAATGTCCAAAGTGACTCAAATAATTGCAATAATAACGATACAAATTCAGTGTAGAGTGCAGTGTATAGTATGCCTACCCTCACCATACCAATTGTAAAAGGGAAGGAGGGAGTGGAGTTTTTAAGACATCAACCCTTACAGCTACACACAGGTAGGTATAATGGCAGATGAGTTTGTAGCTCCACATTGGTACTGTAGGTAGGAGCACATTTATAGGTTTTTGGCAAAAAGTCAGCTTAAAGCGTATGCAAACTGAAAAAAATGACCAATAATCAATAATTAAATTCAGGTAGGCAGTCCCTTCTCTGAGGTGTGTGTGTTGCTGCATGTCTTCAATCTAGTACATGTTATGCCCACTCAAAGGGTATCTCCACCCCCAAAACTAAGTTTTGCTGCAGTGTAGGGTACCCCAGCCTGACCACATTACACTACACTAAAACATTACAGAAAATATCAGAGGAGGGGGCTCCCTTGCATATGCCAGAGTCCTCCAGGAGGACAAGGAAATAGCAGGGACTGGATGACACACAGACTGCTCTTACTCTTCACTTTTTGGGACTTTGAACAGGAAATGCAGGTGAACAATAAGGAGCTGAGGTGTAAGGTAAGGTTTTTGAACACTATACAGTGGGGCCAGTAGTGGGTTAAATTTTAGTTTTGGGAGTAGATATGCCCTTTAAAATTCTTATTTCTTGTGCCATGTATTGAATACAGAAAAAAACACTTTGCCACTTTGTCAACATTTTTTCCCTAAAACTTTAGTCTATTTATAAATAGCTATAAAAATATTAATTTCAAAAATATTCTGCAGAATGAATTTGCTGCTTTATCTTTATAAGTATTCCCCTAAATATAACAAAAAAAAAACCTGCTAACAATTCTAATTATGTACACACCCAGATAAAAAAAAACTGAATGAATTTTTGTTTTCTGATCATTTATAAGGGGTAACATTTTTAGGAAATATAAAGTAAAAATCTTCTGCATTCTGTAGCAGTAAATGCTATCCCTGAAAGTCTGGGCTTTAAGCAAGAGCCTTGGTTGCCTTAAAAGCAGTGAAAAAATGTAGTACATTTCAGGACAACTAAAGCCTCAGAAGAACACTTTTTCAGAAGGAAGAGCACCTTAATATAAAAGCAGTAATCTGTGTCTCACTTCTTATTTTGATATGGTTGTTGGGAAATGAGAATTGCCCATTGTTCCAGTATCGCACAGTGTGGGCACTGACCATTATGTTCTATACACATGCTCAGTCCTTGGATACTGCAGGAACTTATTAGAGTTGTAACAGTTGGTCACACCCACTAGTAGCTTATAGCCAATCTTTTTACAGGACAGATTAGGCAAGGTAGCATGTGACTGAGGTCAGAGGTGTGGCCAGTCACTGTGCACACAGTTATTTCATCCAGTTCTTCAAGGAGTTACATTTACTTGCCACTGTAGTATCAAATTCTGGAGTGTACAAATTTGGGTTTAGTTCTCTGTTAATTAAGCAGTTTAATTTCTGGTTCTGAATTTTATACGTTAAATTTTAAAACATGGATTACAGTGTTGGCTGTATTGGTGTAACATAAACTTTTCCTTTTTTTTGCCCCTTTCTCTGCCCCTTTCTCCCCTAATCTCCAAATGATTACTGCTAATTTAATTGTAATTGCCACCTGCAGATTAAAATGGTAAAAATTTGGAACATGTGAACATAATGTAAGCATTACCTTATTCCACTCCCTAATATCAAATACATTAATAGAATATGCTGTGCCGCACTAGACATTTGGCACATCAATTGAGTTACATGTTTGAAGATTATATTAGAGAAAGAAATAGAATGTAATTTGTACATTCATCTGCGTTTTAGATGTTTTATTTAAAAAAGTCACTCGTGATCTATAGTATTCATTTTTATTTTGTTCTCTCAATTTTATGAATGATGCTTCAAACTCCTTAAACCCCTGCGAATTCAATTTATAATGACAGTATATTGTGAGGTACGAAGGGTATACAGACTAAACCATAAGGGGGGAGATAATTTTTCAGAATGCCTTTGGGTGTTTTACAGTACGCATCCGTATTGGCTTAGAAACAATTCTAATAAAAGGTCTAACAAAACACTACAACTAGGAATGTTTTTTTTTAATATATAAATAATAATTGGTAGTGTATGATGGAGTAGACAGGAGGCAGCAAGGAAAATAAATTTGTTACTGTTTCTGTTCACCTTTTATACCTGCAAGATATGTAAACATAAAATAGAGCTGTCAAACAATTTGAAACCCTGTTTGTTTTGTTAAACTCAGGTATAAAACTTTGGATAACTACTTGATTCTGCACTCTAAGTTATTATATATCCTTCCATACAGCATTATTCAGTAAAATGCATAAGAAGCTTTCATTGTACAAGCCAATTCCACATTTTAGCTAGATCTGCCAATCTGATTTCTCTCTAGAGGGTTTAACACCTCTCTTTATTTTTTTCCCAAATATCACTGCCTTGTAAGGAAAATTACAGGTTATTAATAAAAGTTCTTACCTTAAAAATGGTGCTAATTTTGCCCCACCAATCAGATAGTTACTTTCAAATGTTAAATAAGATCTGATTGGTTGGGGCAAATTAGCACCATTTTTTAACAATAAGAACTTTATTGATCTCCCTGCTAATTGCTATAATATATCAGTTGAGCATCATTTTCATTTTAGTAGACTGACATTTCTTGCCATCATGTGATCATATTAGTTTTGAGACAGTAACCATTTGTTGCAGTTAAAAATACAGGTTGAGCAGATTGCCATATGTAGTCCTATTGGGTTATAGAACTCATACCTTATTAGGAGCTAACGCGTAGGAAATTAACAGGGATCCAATCGATTAAAATGTGCACGCATGCCATCGATTAACCATTGTGTTATCAAACATTTTGCACTAATAGTAAGTGCTGTGCATCAGGTCTGATATACTAATAGAGCCCATGATATTAGTAATTTGCTGTACAAAATTTCCATTTCTCTGCATGTTCATTTTGATGTGCTCGAATTTATTTGATGACGTCTTTTACTACCTGTAAATCAACTCATTTTTTCGTGGTTTGCACAATTAACACGGTTAATTATATATGTTAAATTATATTTTTTTATTGGTTAATATTGAAGAGCAATTTCTTACAACACAAGTATAAAAACAGGCCGGTCTATCAATGGGGCTCCAAGAACAAGTCTAAGATGACTGTTTTGGTACCTTTAGTGTTGGTGCACTCATTTCCCCCTTCCTTTTATTGATATTACAAAACAACAAATTTCTTAAAGGGAAATTTCAGTGGAAAATATCCTAATTTAAAAAAATCTTAGTTATATATGCATACCTAATATATTCTACCTATTCTTTTCCACCCCTTGCTATTCCTTCTTCCAGAGATGCACCACTACCTGGAATGTCCCAACAGTAATTTCTTCTGATTGTCTGTTTGGATGGGCCAAACATGCTCAGATCTCTACTGAAAACTGAATAACTGAGGCGCTGGGTCACGGGGCAAGACCATAACGGTCCTCTACTAGGGGTCCTGCAAACAGAAATGATATTAGTTATACACAGACAAATCCTGAATGGGCAGGTTAAGGTCATTAGTGAGATTGACGAACTTTCGAAAGTCGGCCGTTTTTCAAAACTTTTCAAACGTATGGAAAGTTTCAAAAAGTTCGAAACGGACCCATTTAAAGTCAATGGGAGTCAAAGGTTCAAAAAGTTCTAATGAAATACAATTAAAATCAATGGTAACTTTAATGTAATGGCTGTGGGTACATGTCTTGAATAGCCAGGACAATTCGAAAAATCATTTTACTCTCACTCGCGCTATTTTCGAGTTCGTTCGCACCTAGGTACCATGTACATTTTACTTGCTGGATTCGATGCTTGCGTATAGGCTTTAATGGACACTTTACTCGTCGATTCGATGTTCGTGGCATAGATACCATCGGACATTTACTTGTGGATTCGATGCTGCGTATAGGTTTTAATGGACCCTTACTCTCGGATCAATGCTCGCGTTCGCGCACTAGATACCATGGACATTTTTACTCGCGGATGATACTCGCCTATAGTTTTAATGGACCTTACTCGCGATTGATGCTCGCGTATAGGTATAATAGGCATTTTCTCTGCACATTTGAACAGTCGAACATTCGATATTTATCGAAGCCCGAAATATCGAAATCGCGGTCCGGGATAGTTCGAGAAGTCCGAATTTGTTTGAATTCGAATAGTTCGGTCCATCTCTAGTCAGTTAGGATTGAAAATACTGCTCCTTTTCTTAAAGTATAGGTTTTTGAATTCTGAATAACAAATAGAGATAAAAAAAAGTTCTAAAGAAAGGGGCAACTGATATCAGAGTAGCTTCGTTTCTCAACAAGAAGGGAAATATCCACCCTTTGCTCATTAATTTACCATTTGTGTGGAGGGGCAGAGAAACTAAACCTGGGACAGAAATGAGGCTGGATTCGTGAATTGACTACAATTTAATCAAATCCAAAACCATTTTTCTAATGAAATGCTGCCTAGACTTGAGGGCAAATCAAAGTCCAACTTACCACTTTTTTGAAATGCACATATTGTAGGTCTGAGACAGATTCTTATAATAAACTCACACTATGGGCATATTTATAAAGTTTCATAACTTTTCGCGGCCGTTTTCGCGGACATTAAGCTCATAAATCGCGTTTACCGATTTATAAAAGTCCTAAACAGCCGCGAAAAGTTAACGAAGGTTACCGTTCGCGGCGATACTTACCCGTTACCGCCGCTTCTATTTTAAAAGCGGCGGTACTGGTTTCGCTCGGCTAGTAGTCGGCGTTTTACTTCGCCACCTTGAAGGTGCGAAGTCAGCCGATACTAACCCCCCGCGGCGCGATACTACTCCCGCGGCGGGGATGGCAGGCAAACCGCGGCGGGGGTCGCACCCGCCCCGCGGAGACACGCCCACCCCGCCCACACCCCCGCGGCGGCGCTTCCCAGCAGCCCCAGGGCACTTGTAAGTGCCGCAAAGGCCCTACAAGGGCCGGGGAGGGGGGTTCAAGCTGCGGGACCCCTAACCCAAAAGGCCCTTCTCAGGGCCCCGCTGAGGGAGCCTCCACCCCTCCCAGCGGCTCCCTCCTTCCCCTCCCCTGGAGGGGGCTTGGAGGCCGGGGGGTGGCGCGTGCGTGCGCGCCCCTTCCGGCAGCCCTCCTAGCCTCCCGTTCCGAGATTGCACGAGCGTGGAACGGGTTGAGGAGGCTGCTGGGAAGCGCGGCGGGGTGGTCGCCGCCGCGCGGGGGGGTGGGTATGCCCCGCCCCCTTAGGAGCGGCGCGGGAGGGATTTTAAGTCCCTTCCGGCGATACTATACAGTATCGCCGGAAGGGCTTACATTACCGCAGTACATCGCGGCCGGATAGGTATCGCGGAATAGTGCTCGCCGTTTATAAATACGGCGATTAGCGCTATTTTCACGGCCGCGATGTGCGGCTGTAATTTTTTTTGCGCTTATCGTGTTCTTTATAAATATGCCCCTATGTATCTGACCTCTACATACAAACACACATCGACATTCAAAACAAAACCCCTAAAATAACAAGATAAAGCACAATTAGATAATACATACATTTACATACCTCCTCTTTTTGCCATACAAATGTTATTAATTTGGCTTTGAAACTTTTTTAATTGTTTTTTCTTTTTCTTCTTATTTTTCCCACTTGTTTGCACTGTAGTTGCAGTTTTAAAACTAAAGTTACAAAACTTTGTACATATGTGAGGGCCACATAAGAGAAACGTGCTTCTCGTTTTTGATGGAATCCAACACAAGTGTTGCCAAGTTATTTGCAAATTTCTAGACATTTTTCAACTAATGTATAACCTTCATACAAAAACATTCCAAGTTAGGAGTATGTAAATGTAGGAATGGACATACTGCCAATCTCACTTAGATTAAGGCACTCGCATCTACATTGTGCACCCTAAACCACCATACCCTTCCATTTCCATGGCAACTATAACCTTTACCTGATACCTGATAAAATATCTGATTTAGTCAGACTGATTTGAAATTTACATACACTACTGACATATCACATTTTGCCTTTTTAGTTAGTTTTAAACCTTGCAGCAAACTCTGCGGCTGGTAATAGTTTTAAATACTATTGCATTTTAGGTTAGTGTTGGCATTTGTTAAAGTTAATATTATAGTACAGTAGTTTAGAGGAATCACCTGAAATTTAAGCATCATTACGTTATTTGTACCTTAAAGGACATAATAAAGCATCTATGGGCGTTGCACCTGGGCCACCTTGGTGAGTGGTGAGTCCCGATTATACACTCCATGTGTTCTCTATGCTGGTTAACTTTCGGACCTGAACAAGTGTTATACCAGGAAGGGTCTGGGGTTTTGCACCGGACCAACCTTCTTTCTGTGTGAGTGTGTGATTGTACTTTATTACTAAACACACAGTATCTTCCCTTTTACTGTTCAGTTTTATAACTATGTCTATATACTTTGTTTTGACATAGTTACATTGGTACAATTATTTTCAAGTTTTTATTACCTGTTACTTGATTATGGGTGTTTATGGGCCTGCTTGAAGGGGGCTTTACATTCAACAAAATAAGATTTTGTTTCTATCATAATAAAGCATCTCTCAATGGATCCTATAATTTAAAAGATCCCTAAGCTACTCATGGGTGTGTGAATACTAGCAATGGGTTTGCTACTAATGGAGATTCCTTCTCCATTGGCAGCTGATAGGGGAGGAGACAGACTTTTAGTACACTGGTTGGTAGGTTAAAGAAACTGCACTACATGTGTAGTAAAAATAAAAACTCCTTGTACGTGATAAACCTGAATCCCGCAACTGCTAGTGCTTCTGTAGTAGCACAGCACTAAATTGAGGGTGAATTAATGCAGAATGCTCTTTATTAAGGCAGGGTTCACTATACAGGACAATGCAGTAGTGCGCATAATTTATAACATATAACATAATGATTTCCCTAAATTAATTTCATTATTTTGACAATATAATTTCTCTATATCTAAGTAATTCTTTAAAATACATAATATAATCTCCGAATATGTTTTGATATTTTGAAACCAGAAATGGATATCTAGGATCAAGTGTAAAACATAAAGTAAAAATAGTAAATTTTTACAATAAATTAGAAACTAATCGTATTTTTTTTAACCATTTGCCTTTTTGTTTTACGAATAAACAAAAACATTACGAAAGATAATTATAGTCTAAACTATCTCACTAAGGAAGTTGTACTGACAAAAGAGGCCATTAATAAATATGCATTATTTAAAAAATTAGAATAGATACCAAATGGCTGTACAATGCAGTTCACAACAATAACCACCAGGATGTGAATTATGCATGTCCTTATACTCTCCTGTCTTGACTACTGTAACATTCTCCTTTGGTTTCCCAGCCTATTGTCTGTCCCTCTCCATCAATCCAAAACTCAGTAGTTAGATAATTTCACTCTCCTCCAGAGAGAACCCGCAACCCCGATACTGCAGTCTATGGGGTGGCTTCCCATCAAGCTAATAATATTATTCAATACCATTCTTTTGGACCTTTAAATACTCTTCTGCCCCTCCCTACCTACCTTCTCAAATGTCCTGGCCGTTGCCCTCTTTTCCTTACACGTTCAATCTTACAAACCCCCCAACTAACAATGCCTCCTCTTGCAAACCATTCTCTCTTGCTGCTCTGTATCTTTGGAACTCTCTACCTCTATTACTTTTCCAGTGACATCTATTAATCCTTTTAAATTTAAATTTGTAACCTATCTCATGCCTATTGTACCACACTTATATCAATTTATCAATAATTTAAATACATATATTCTTAACGTATGTATAAAACATTTTATCTATCTACTGTATAATTGCTTGCACTTATCCCTTCTTTATATATGTATTTTATCATGTACAGCACTGCGTATCCAAGTGGCGCTTTATAATAAAATTAATACATACATATTCCCAATATTCCCAATACAACTGAATGTATAGAGCTTTTCTTCATTTTTAACATTAATGGGCATGTTATCTTTGGCCATAGATGTCCACAGCAGCTCTTTGCTTGCTAGTTAGTGAAATACTCACAAGAAAATGTATGGGAGACAGTAAAACAACATTCCATAAATCAAAGCACAAGTCTCATTTGCCAAGCCTGCCTAAAACAAAGTCTAATTTTCCATGTGCCTTAAAAAAGAAAATTTGCGGACAAGAAGAAATATGTGTACAGAAAAATTTGCCAAGGTAAGCTGAATCACTATTGGCTTATTCAACTTTAGACTTCAGACTTCCGCCGCTAGGCCATAATCATCAATATTGTATTATTCCATCAATTCCCAATGTTCTTCTTAACAGAAAGAGTTTAAATGATTTGAAATCTGGCAAATTAAGCATTATTTCTCAGTATAAATGAACATTAAAGAAGATATTGTATCTGATTCTTTATGTAGCAATTAAATTAATTTTGGGCAACTATAAATGAATCCTAACTATTGGCAGAAGCCTGGCAATCCACGTGCATTGTCAGGATCACTTGGAACACCAGTTTTGTTGAAAGAGAGAGAAGAAGCAGCTCTGAAAAAGCTGGAGAGTCAATTGGCCAATGCTGTAGCATCAAATTTGGGTCATTTGCACTCATCCACCCAAGGAACATTTTAGGCTTGTATAAACCCATCACATCTTTTTCTATTGATGAATATAACTATAGCAAATAAGAACGTTATCAATTAGCCATCCCAGTTAGGAGTGCAGCATGCTGTTTTCCACTAGAGCATCTGAAATACTTTTTAAAGGACCATTAAACTGAAATGTAACTGTCTCCACAAAAAATCTATAATTATAGAATTCTGTTTTAGGTAGGATTGAGTATTCATATACCCTTTTGTTAACTGATTTAAAAGATTGACCATAAATTCTGTGTCTCTCACTCTTCCGTCTGACATTTTTTTTTTTTACAGGTTAGGGAGGTCAGTTGCCTGACTTTCCAACCAGTTACAACATTTTTCATGCCATCCCATCAGATATGCATTATTTTGAATACCATACCCAACATTTTAATACTGCTTTTTTCTATAAAATGATTAGTATTACAAAACTTGGCATTTTGATCATAAAGATACTGATTTGAAAGATGACTGCTTCGTAGCAAATATATACTATCATTAAAACCACAAACAAAAAAAACCACCTGTTCCTATTTCTAAAACTGTATATGCTGTATTGTTTTTGCTCAAAGCCCATGTCATTTCTCCTTGACATACTGTACATCTCATCCGCAATGAAATGTTCTGTGAATTATAAATTTTATTATATTGTTTTTCAAATCTCTTGGGAACTGACTAAACAATTAAAATAATGAGAAGCTAACTGCGTCGACAAATGTGCCCTCTTGTTTTCCTTTTTACCTAAATGTTGTCAACTATATTTAAAGGTTTTGTATATCCCAACTTCCTATTCTAATGTCCCTGATGGGACAATCGGTCCTTTGCAGAACTGCTCTGAACATTTCAAATTGTGGTCAGCAGTATTTATAATGCAGCTCACCATGAGTGATGGCATTTTATGACGAATAACTGCATGCTTAAACAAACATAACAGATGATACCTTTAACTTCCTAAATTGATCAGAGCTTGTAAAGCAACTGAATTATAAGCAAGAACTTTCTGAAATATTACGTTGCTAGATTTGCTGTGGCATATATTTTAAGCCAATAAATACATTAATAAATGAAAAACTCCAATGAATTAGCTCTAAGCTAATTTTCAGAGGAAACAGATCCAGTCTCAATGTATTTAGTTAGCTTCTCTAGATTCTTAAACATTACTCACTCATCTTCTCTTTGTCTTCCATGAAATCACATACTGTAGTTTGATAAATAACCAGATATGGCTTTGTCTTTGTCAGTGCCTTGGTAATAAGCATCATTGGCTCCCAGTTCCTTTTATTGAAGGCTGCCTCTCTATGACAAAATAGGATTTATTAGATTTTTAACATATCATGAAAATGAAAAAAAAATATCTTTTCTAGATATTACTATCCTAGGCATAAAATAAATAGTAAATTAACAAAAAAAATAGATACTGTAAATGTATAAATAGTGTTTATATGAATTGTAATTGCATTTACATTTTTCTGATTTCAGTTTGTTAAAACATGGACAGCACAAAAGTGAAGCTGTTGTTACCAACATTTAACAGTAAAATAAACTGTTTTAATTCCCAGGTCACAGGGGTCAATTTAGCCAGATTGCCAGTCCATTGCTACACATAATTGCCTCTAAAAGTCATTGTTGACAAATTGTTCTTATTAATTATCTTGCACCATTGTTTAGTCTGGAAGTACCAGTAGAAAAATGCTCTGCTTTCTTTTACATTCATGCTAAGTAAGTGCAGCTTCTGTAACTTTGTTAAGATTGTAGAGCAGATGAGAAGACCACAAGGTGATAAGTAGACTTACTGGTAATTAGGTTAGGTTAGATAAATCAGCACAATAAATAAGGCTTATGGGTATACAGGATACTCTAAAAATGAAAAGAAAAAAATAACAGAAATAATTTTACGCATAATGAAAAAGTATATATTTAATTTCTAGAGAGACAGCATTAAATGATTTATGCCATACCAACGTATATAACTTTAATTTGTATCATTTTATAACATGTTTATCTTTGTAGGTTTTCATCGTGGTGAAGAAATCTGTGGATCACAACACATAGCAGGTATTTATACAGTTGGAAAACGTACTTCTAGATTGATGTGTATTTATTTCAAGTCTAATTTTTCAGGACTTATTTAAAGTCTTGTTTTTTAAGACTCTTTTTTAAAGAGTTCTATTTAAGGAATTAAAGAAATAATTTGTAATTCAAGTCTCATTTAAACCAAGTGGTGTTTACAGACTACTTCTCTTTGAAGCAGTTTTTTTCCCAATCTCCTCCTCTGGGAGATTTATTTACGACTTCTAACACCAGCCACTTAATTTGAGCATCATGTGTCCTTTATTTTTAAATGTGCCTTGATACTGAAGTCACATGTTCATTTTTTTTTTAAATTGCACTTGGAAATATTACGCTTATGTTCACCAATACGTACTCTTTCTGGCCTTTTCGTTTTTGCCCACATATGCTAAGATGCAAAGGGCATTTTAACATATATATAATGCCCAAGGTGATGCAACTGGCAAAATCTCTTAGAGGAATAGGTATATCTTGATGGATGGCTTGGGTGTCCCCTAGATTATAGCTGTACATATACAAAAAATAGAATTCTAGTGCACAAACAATTCTAATTGTAATTAAAATTGTTTGTGCACTAGAATTCTATTTTTTGTATGTATTATATTTTGGTCTCTAGTTGCACTTTAATATGGATGCCCATTTTTTATATTTATAGCTGTACACACTTACCAATTCAAGCATGAAGGTACATGGAAAGGTTCCTTAAATTAACTCTTAAAAAAGATTCTTAAAAAACAAGTCTTTTTATCATAGTAAACTCTATATTTACTTACTTAATATAGGTATAAGAACCCCATCAGTTCGCCAACACACACCTATAGGTGTGGGTGCTGTGGGTTTAGAATTAATATATTTAAGCACATAACCTCACCAGACATGGTTAAGATATACCCACTATACTCCAAAGGAGGCACTCAAACAGGACAATAAACTAGGGAAAGTTATCCTTCCTCCATATATATAATGGAGCGGGTAAATAATACTAAACCACAGGGGCTCCACCAAAAACCATTATCATTTTATTAATATCACTTCATCATAAAAACATAAATACAATAACCCTAACCCTTGATCTTTAACCAAAACTGTGCGTCCCAGTATAAAAACACATAAGAGGCTGTTAGCTGTGCGTGTAAAAACATGTGTAAATAAGTCATATAGAGATATAGGACAAGTGCCCCTCCGTGCAACCCATATATGGCTCCTATTGATCATGATCGGAGTAAGCACTGTACCATTACTTAGAGGGATAAGTATAAAAGCGTTATATACAGTCCGGCCTTTAACATATTTAGCAAAGCAGAATAAGTAGGAAAGTATAGCTTGCTCTATGGCCACTGTTTGTGCCACTGTATGGCCACTATGTTAAAGGCACTGTGGAACTGTGATAACTGGACTTGTAGACTCATACCCCCTTCACAGTCATTTTCTCTAAAAAACTGTTCTATTCTTTTAAGTAAACATTTAGATATTAAAAAGTGATAATTCCCACAAGCTCTAGAGACCCTCTGGTGATATAGATATCCAGTACTACTTTCTGAGTATAATGAGATGTCATTGGCTCTGAATTGCCCCTTAATTTCCTTACCATTCTTCAGTGGCAAACTTAGACTGGAAAGAAAACAGAGAAAAACACGTTATACCACAATAAAGAGAATATTGTTATTAAAAACCCTTTTTTCTGTGAAGGCTATATTTAGGGAACAAATACTTCAAAAAATCTCTCTTATTTTAACATGAAAAAACATGAAATATGCAATAAAGGAAATGTTCACCATTTTACATGTTACATGCTTCAAATGTTTTACAAGGTCAAAGAAAAATTGATTCACCAGCAGAGATCAAAGACATTTACCATACTGGCAATTTATAAATATTATAAAGTTTTCTTCTGTGTGCAGTTTTGAAAAGTAACAGTTGGGATGTGTGAATTGCATGGTGGGATATTTCCCCTCAGCGCGTTACTCATAATTATTAGAGAGCATGCTTGATTTCTCAGAAAGCTGTGTCAGATGGAAAAGGGGTCAGTTAAGACGGGAGATGGGATACTTAGGTTGACCTACTGGATTGAAGGAATGAATCACACAAACATCAGAAAAATGATTCTTATGGTTCCTCTGGAATGTCTGTCAAAAGTCCGGAAACTGAGGAGTAAGAGGTGTCTTACTGTGTGAAAGGTTTCCGCCTCCTCCTTGTCTTCTGAAAGGACAGTGGCAAGTACTCCCTCCCTCCTAATCCCTCTATGCTGCCATCACCTAGCACAAAATCTTTTTTATATTAAGTTGGCCATTCTTTCCCACCCCCACTGCTATATAGATGTGTAAAAAAGAATCACAACTCTACTTGTAGTCCATGCTCCTGCGACGTTCTCTATACCCGTTCTCTATACCTGGCAGCCGCAGCTGTGATTGGATGCCTTTCAACTAATCACAGCCGCAGCTGCCAGTCTGGCCCCCTGCTTGTAGTCTGGCATATCCTATGGGATATTTACCTTTAGTAGCCATGGTCTAACTCCCTGCCTCTGCTGTCTCTTGTCTCTTTGGACAGTTGAAGTTTTAATCAAGAAGTTTGACTTTCTCTAGCCTATCACATGACCTTCCCCCAGCCTTCAAGGTATGTAACCTGTTGAGGTTGTTTTTTTACCTGTAGTTCTTTTATAAAACTTATAAAATATGCAACAAAAATCAAAACCTTTTTTTGGTGTAAATAGTTTTTTTTCTCTAGAAGAAAGCTTTTCCTTTAGGACATAAGCTAAAGAGAATAAATAATTTTGTTTTGACTGGCATTGCACAAAAGAGTCTGGTATTTTAATGTTTATTGTTGAATCATAATTATAATAATACTATTATAGACTCCTGTACAGGAAACAATTTCTTTCTTATTGAGTCTCATGTAGAATTTTAAAACAATCACCTTGTCACCGTACCTTCGTATTCATGATTTCATGAAATATAAAAGAGCAAATAATAACAGATAACTTTTTGTTAAATGGGCTTGGACAAAAGATGAAAGCATTTATACTAAAACTAGGTAAGTAAAGATGGCTTTGTAACTAGTGTCCATATCTGCTGCACTTTAAAAATTAATTTTGTCCACAGTCTAGTGTGTTTACTGGCCAGTTTTATAAAAGCATAAAAGACAAGCTGTCCTACTAAAGCAAGCTGTCTCTAAACTCAGGAGAAAGTGCAGAGTTTGTGAATTACCAGGGAGTGAAAGGGTCAGATTCAGTCAGGTCTAGTTAGGTTGCATCTCTTATGTTGATTATACCATTTAATGCAGCCAATTACAGCCCGTGTATTCGACTTTCCAATTTACTGAACGGCACTGACCATATTCGTTGTCCTTTAGTGTAGCTGTAGACTGGCAGAAGCATAATATTTTTTTGACTGACTTAATTGAATATCTTTATTATATATTCCTGCTTTCTGAACAGTAACTTTTTTAAAATGAGGAAATGCAGTACTGGCATTAAATGCCAGTTTAATTACAATTCAATAATGAAACGTAAATAGTTTTGCCCAATAAGGATCTGATTTTACTGCGCAGGTCCTCTCTGTCCTTTTACATTGGGTAAATAGTTTGGAGCTCACCTATGCTGTTTGGGACTTCTTTATACACACCTACGCGAAATTCATCGCTTGGTGCTCATCCCAATGATTCACAATTTGTTACTATATTGTTTTTACATCTCTGTTGCCGCCCCTGGCTCTTGTGGCACCCACATCTTTTTCCCCCAGACACCTGGCCTCTCTCCCCAGCCTGGCCCCCGTGTGTCCTCACCCTTCCCGTGTTAGTTGCCCTGTCTTTGCCTGCCTTTCGCTTTTTTTTTTCGCCCCCCTTTTCCTCCCTCGCCCTGCCCGTTGGCGCTTTTGCCGTTTGGGGGCTCCCCCCCCTGCCCCTTCGCCTCCCGTCCGCCCGCCTCGCCCCGTCGTGCGCTCTGTTGCTTGGCGTTTCCCACGTCGGCCCCCCAGCCTCCTCTTTGTCTGGGCTCCCCCCACCCGTTCGCCCCTCTGGACCTCCTTGTCCCTTCCTGCAACCCCTCCCTTCTCCCCGCTCTGTCACCAACGACCCTTCTCCCTGTCCACGCCCAAACTTGGCCCCGTCATGCTGGATCACAGATCCCCCCGTTTTCCCTTCCTGCTTTTCGATCTGTTCCGTTTGTTTCGCCACGCTCCACAACACTCTAACCCCCTCTCAACCACACCAACTCCACCATACTGACGTCCTTCCCAACCCCAGACCCACATGCCACAAAGAACCCGTCCCCCACCGGCATCGTCTCCCTCCTGCCTCTTTGTCGCTCCCGGTTCGGCTCTCTTGTGCCCCCCTTTTTGTCCCCCCCGGGTGTCGCTCCCTTGCTTTCCTTGCGCGGTGCCAAACCCCAATCCGCGTCCTCAACACTCACCCTGGCCCTTCGCCCGCCCCCCACCCCCCGTTCCGACACACCACCCTGCATGTGCCCCCTCCGTGAACATTACTCACTCCCCCACACACCCTTCCTACACAAACCCACCACCACTAGACTTCCTCGGCATCGCCCCAACCCATCGACCGACCCCAGGCCCCCCCCCTCTCCCCTCTCTCTCCCTCCCTCTCCCCCTCCCTTGTCTTGTTCTTCCTTCCAATCCACTTCCCCCCCCCTTCACAACACACATCTCTCACCCCCTACCACAACTCGCTTCCCCCCAGACCCCACCCCCCCGCATCCCACCCAACAACAAAACCATTTACTTTCCCCGACGACACCCGCCAACACCTTCCACAAACCAAAGATAACACCCAGAGACGGCTGCAGCACCCTCCTCCCGACGGCCCCACCTCCCACACAAACCTCCAGACAAAACCCCAACCACCCAACCCACCCCACCACCACCCAACCACCACCTTTCCCTCCCCCCCCCCACCCACACAACCACCACCCACCCCCACAACAAACCCCACCACCAACCACCCCCACTCACCGTCGTTCAGACCCACCCACCCCCCCCCCAATACCACACACTCCATCCTATCCTCCCTCCACTACCCTCCTGCAGTTCCACACCTACACGACATCGGCTTTGCTCCATTAACTCGCTAAAGAATCAAAATGGGTCTCTGTGCTGTAAAGGCTACTCACCAGCAGTTCCTCCGTTCCAATGAATTGTTTTTCACAAGTTTTGAGCTGAAGCTAGCCCTAAAAGTAAGTAATTTACTGTCTTGTTTCTACCACCTTGCTGGGCCATCTAGTGACGTAGCAAGGCATCACGCATGCCAGGGGCACAACCTCCCCCCCCCCCTAAATCTTCTCTCTGAATGACAGTTAGCATAGCCCAAATGCCCCCAATGCCATCTCCCTAGAACACGCGCGTTACGTGCGCTCTTTGCTGGCCATTACAGTCACACACACCCCACCCCTCATCCCACCCGTGTTGACCCCGACACCCAAACGAGCCGTGTCTTGCCGCTTTTGCGGGTTGGCGCGCCAATTTCGTCCCCCCACTTTTTTTCCTTCTCTTCTTATTGACAAGACCCTCAGGTAGTACCACACTTCACGCTTCCTCTGTAAACGCAGCGACGACCACCCGTTGCAACAAAACCTACCACCTTGCCGAGATTGTTACTCCTGCGTCGGTTCCTAGACAAGAACAATGAAAGGGACAACCAACCACCGGCAGCCCCGTGTCTTCTTTTTTTTTTTTTACCCCACACCAGGCATTGAATACTTCTTCTATGGACATGTCTATCGCCCTCTCCCTTGCTACCGCGACACACAACGCACAATACCCCCCAACACCCCTGCTGGCACAAATCCCTTTCCTCGCGTTTCCCATTGTCTTAACGGATTCCTTCAGCCTTTAGGCTGCGTATTTGTTGTATTAGTGAAGAACAAAAGTAATTGCTTACCCACAGACATCATTTTCACAAAAAAAACCACTAGTAACACACCCCAAACACTAACCATATTCACACCAGTTTACGGTCTTGTTTCCCATGTCGTCAAAACACCACAAACTTCAGTTCATTCTCATCCAGTATCTTACTGCAGGCGGAGTGAAAACAACAGGGGATCTATTTTTTAGCTCAAAACGATTTGGAGTAAAGCTCAAGGTTTTGGAATGCTGTTCCCGCACCCTCCATTGCACCACACAACCCCACACCCCCAACAAAACCCACACTCCCAACAAACAAAACAATCGAGGGTCAGACACAAACACAAAACACAAAACACAAGAAGAAAAGACAACACCTGGAAGACGAGAAAAGAAAAATTTAGACTTATATCAGTATTGATCCCCAAGCAACAAAATAGACCACCAGTACCACCAATTACCGCTACCCCTCTCTCCAAAATATTAAAAAATGTTCGAAAAAGAAATAATTTTAATTCTGCCTGTTTTAGCAATCAAAACATGCCACATGTTACATGGATATTTGTATTCCGTCTGGTTACAATTTTAGTAGAAAGTTTCCAAATATGGACTATTAGCTATTTAAAAGAGGAATGATAAAAACTGACTGCTTCCTCTGTTTAATGCACTGCTTGAGTATTCCATAAATAAGGTAATAATTGTGCTTTTGCTTTTAGGTAAAGATATTTGAAACAAACACTTATTCTTTACCTATTTCTAAATGAAGTAATTTGAGTTAAGGATTCACGTTTTTGTAGATCTTATCTGTATTATTCCATTTTATGGTATTTAAAGCGGTAAGGGTTAAATATTTTTCATCCTAAAAACTGCAATGACTGTTAACAATCAGATTGATATCACATCACAATATATGTTATGAAATCAGAAGTATAAGATTTTTGAAAAACTGTGATTGCATTTTATTTTTTAAGTGTTTCAGTTATTATATATTGCAGAATTGAAAATAAAACAAAATTTGAAACTGATCTTAGTACTAAAATGTGTGAAGAAATGCAATGCTTTATCTCTGTGGTTAATGTGAAGTAATACCACAGGTAGCCTGCTGGTGGGAGTGTAGGTACATATACAGTGCATCCATTCCTGGAATCAGCATTCGGGCTCTGCTTGACCTTGTCAGGCTCAATAGCCCTTCATTTATCACTGATCACAAGAGTGGAATGAACATATTTACTTGTGTTTACTTTCTACTTATAATATCTTGTGGCATGGGAGGAAAATGAAAACAATTGTTCATATGGGAAAATTATGTGCTTCATCTGGGCTGTATGATCTCCACAGTTGTACACAATGCCACTTAGGGACTGATATTACATTTACATTGTAGGCTATATAGAAGTAGCTTTTTCATTTGTAAGGCACCTTTTACTGGTGTGTTATACATTTGATTTGTATATATGTGCATATACAGTATATATATATATAATATAATATACGAGCAACCATAGTTAATGCTTCGTTAGTCTTCTACTTTGATTGTATATAAAAGCATTGTAAATATTGAATATTTTGATTGCATTCTTATTTCCCGTATGCATTTATATAATGCCACTCTGTGTATGCTAAGCAGAGTTAAAGCAGTGTCAGTGCGGCTGTTAAAGTGCAGATTATGAATTGTGAATAAATGCACTGGCCTATTATAAAAAAATTTTCCTCAAGCCTTTCGAAAAACCAGAACGATATCAAACATGCATCGTACTTTATTAAAAATATGCTACTTATATACTGCAAGTAGCGAATTTGAGGTGTGTAGTATATTTTGATTCTTTGTGATAAAATGTAGAGAGAGAGCATATTATAATAATGTGGTTTTATATGAGTTTGATATTAGTATTTTGAACAACGTATCTACCGTACATGTTTAAAGACTGCATATTAACTATTCTTGCATTCATGATTCTTAAAACCTTATAAAGCCTGTTAGTCCACAAGCAGAAAACTGTATTTCATTGTTAGAAATATTCTTACTTCCATTTAACAGATTCCTAACTGTGCTAGTTTTTTCTCCACCTCTCGCGTTATACAGATTCCGAGCTACATGCCTTTGTTTACTGGATATTATTTTTTGTGTTAGTCTTCATGCTCATCTTGCTTCCTTCGGAAAAAAAAAAAAAAGAAATGAAGGAATGTGAAATATCCACTAATTACATTTATATTGCATTCTAAATATTCCTTATATTGCTTGAGACTAAACTTAACTTTTAAATTATTTATTGCAGTAATAATGAAAGGATGTTCATATTAAACTACATCCTACAATTCGTAAACAAAATTTGCCTTCAGTTAATCATAACTTACAATATTTCCCCAGCAGTCTTACAATCAAATTATTTTTAAAATTACATTTCTTTATTGCATATTGCTAAAACCCAAGACACGTAAATATCAAGATAGTAAACAATTATTTATTACAAATTATTATCTGATATATAGGATTAACAGCTTGTAACTATTAAGATTAATCTGTGTGGTAAAACTATTTATTATGCTTATCTCCTTGCAAATATTTGTGTATAAAGCATATGCCTATGATTCGCAATAATGGAGAAATGTACAAGATTAACAATTTGTGTCATGTTTTGTTTTTAGATTTATTTGCATTGTAAAACTTATTTATTGCGCTTATTAAAGTATTTAATGATGGACTTTGAGACGCTATATTTTTTCATCTGAAAAAAAGAAGAAAAAAAAAATAACCTTAAAGGATATTAAATTATAACACAGGAGAAATACAGTCATAGCCCAAGGATCCTACTATTGTCTGCTATAAATCTGCTTTAAAATGATCATCATTGAAATACAGGATCTTTAAATTGTGGCCTTACAGTGCTAATAAGTTTGGATGACTTTAATGCCATGACTAGAAGCAGTCTTGCTGTTAAAGGTATAACAAACATAGCTCATTGTATGAATACTGCAAACATTATAGGGTGCATAAAATAAATACTTATGTAGAGGAGAAAAGTATCCTGCACTATGCTGTTTTTATTGTGTATTGTGGATCTGTGAAAAGAGATTTTTAGCCATAAAGGGTTAAACGTGATGTAAAATTTAGAAGCTTTTAATGTAATTTACATTTGAACGTGCATACACATGTATCAGCTATTACAACAAATAAGCAACTGCATTGTTTACATGGTTAACTAAAACCTTTAAGTGTTGGTTCTTCTGCATTTTAATATAAACAACAAATTAAGAGAAACTGTTCTGTAGTTTATTTTATGATTTACAATGAATGTGTTATCTTTATTTATAAAAAGCAAGGTATTCCGAGATACTGTTGTTTCCTTGATAATTCAAATAATTGGGCAGATTCTCTAGCAAATGTCTAGTGTTAACCTCATCTAATGCCTGAGAAAACATGCATCCCTATTAATGTGCAGTCTGTGATATTTAGAAGTTAGTCAATAGAACATAATGAAACAGAGAAACTTCCTGTTTCTGCACCTAAAATGTTTGTTTTAGTGATGAATGGAAATGTTGACAATGTGGACATATTTGTACACTAGCAGTTTATGATCTAGACATTATAACCAAGATTTAGGTGTTGTGACTTAGCATTATAGAGGTATGACATGCATCAGAAAATACCATATAAGCTACAGTTATTTGCATTCATCATGTGAAACAAAATGCATCATGCATGACAATTTGCAGATGCATAGATACAGATGCAAATTGTTAAGACTGAAATATTAATAGTGCTGCTGAATATGCTATTTATTCATTATATAAATCAAATAACATAGCTGAACCAAAATAATTCTAAATCAGTCCCCGTCTAAGAAATCTATTTAAGTGGCTGCAACTAATAGCTTCTGGGAGGTGTACACCCAAGTGTATGTTAGTACCTGTATAAATGAGTACAGGTATTCTAGTGGTAGCCAAAAAGTAATTCTTTTACAGGTAAATATCCATGTTCCATCATTTGTTTTCAAATTTTGACATTCGTTCCTCTATATGTCTGATGAAACCATGGTTAAATTATTTATCAGTGATGGCAATCATATATTTTTGATTGTACATTTAAAAAATGGAAATATTAAGGTGAAAACGACAGGCTTCCAATACATATATATTGCTACTCTTATTTTTTTCTATCCACAGTACACTTTGGGAAGAGGGACTTTTCCTTGATAACCATTAGGCCTCCTTATTGCCTAATATGACAAGCTGTAGAAGATGTAACTGCAGTAAAAAGGAAGAGAAAGGGAGGAAAAAAGACCAGCCACAACATCATTTGACATGCTAGGTTAATAGCATAATTTTAAGTCAAGTTAGGTCCCCATAAGGGTAAAGATCGCCAGTAGGTGTCTTTTATTCTGTACATAAAATGAATGAAGTTAAGCATGCAATCTAGTCTTACAGTTCTCTTATCTGTTTGTTTATACTAATGCAATATTAACAAAAATGTGCACCTGACAGACACCTGTCATTCTGATAGATTTCTGTCCTCTGTAAAGCTAAAAATACCCACAAATAGGGAAGAGCTATCACTTTTTTCTGAAAAGTAAATCACTGTTGTAACCCCAAATATTGATGTTGTTCACAAATGGTATTTTCAAAAGAACATCTTGTGTAGATATGCAAAAAAAAATCTCATTCTATATATGTTTTAATTAAGCCTTTCTTTTTATTAATAATAAATTAAACAATGCCATATACATGTTGAATTTTGAGTGTTTACACAATTCTCCTATTCTACTAGTTGATTTGTTGAGGACCCTTGAAAATTTGTAAAATAAATCCTCCACTTCCAAAATAACCAAATCTTGCATCTTTAAGAATGAAATTAAAATCTGATTGTAACGACAAACGTAAAAGTTATTCAAAATGATCTATTTATTAATGGAAGTTCAAGACCTTTGAGAATCACTTTAACATAATTTCTTTGAAGAATGCTTGTTATCACAACATTATGTTTCATAGTGGGGAAGAATAAAATAACTCCATAATTCTAACACACATGCAGAGCTAAGGCTTCCTGTGAGTCAGAATGATAAAATCTAACATTTAGGTATATTACGTATTCACATACAAATATACTTTTAAATTGGGTTATTAATAGCTTTGTCAATTATGTTAGTCATTTGTGAGGGTTAAGAACTGTAGAAAATGTGATAAAAAGTTCCTATTTGTGAAAATAATATTTGGCACATTAACATGAAGTTTAATGATTAAAATGTTCTGTAAAGCTAAATAATTAATGCTTAATCTTTTAATTGTATCCATGTTTTATTTAAAAAGGCATAATTTACAGCATTAAATTAACCATGAAGAATACATAAAATACAGAAGGCTGCAAACATTTGATTGTCAGAAATGCACTTTTAACATTTGTATGTACATTTCCTAAAGGTAATACATATCTGCCATGATGTCTTCATGCACTGCTTATTTATAGGCACTCTAGAATGTCAGCCTATTGCAATAATTCATTCCCTATCTTTATGTCAATAACTAAATGTAATTTATAGAAAAGCATGTGCCCACAAACATATACTAGATTATAAACTTAAAAATTTGATTGCATCTGCAAAATGCTAATTACACCCCTCAAATGAAAAATTGTATTTAGAAAAATCACCATCCAAACCCCCAAACTGCAATAGTTCGAAAACTGACTAGAGTTAACCTGTTATGCAGGGAGATTTTTTTTACCTTCCCCCTGCTTCTCAAAAATGTTTTTTCCTACTCTCCCAAGACTTCTGAGCTCATTATGAGCTTTCACATGTTCAGAAGAGGTAGCTAGGGGAATAGCATTCAGTCAATGGTTATGATGTCAACTCTTTTTTCCATTAGTGACAGTTGCTTTCCGGAAGAACCAGGTAGTAGAAAGGGGGGGTAACAGGACATTGTGCTGCATTTTAGGTTGGTCTTATATCTTTTATCTTTCTAACTATTGCAGTTTTGGATTTTGCAGTTTTACTAGGACCAGATTGGGTTTGTTTACCTCACAAGCAGAAAACCAAAGACTTTTCAAAGGCTCCTATGCCGAATATTAACTTTTCAGTTAAAATGTAAAAAGTTGTATCCTGGTTAATCACCCTGATGGAATTGAGCTGGTAACTAATGTCTTGCAATTCTTTTACCTTTCCTTACAGAGATTCTATGTAAATGCCTAGTACATGTAGAAACTTTTGCAAGGAACATAATGAAACAAAAAATCTGGGGAATTGAACCTGTGATAAAATGCCAGTAAATTGGACTATTTTGTATTGCTCCAGAAAGGCTATGTAATTTACAGACTGGAAAACAAGCTGAAGGGTATTAAGCAGCTTATCAGGAATTTTCATATTGAGGCATCTATATACCAAATACTCTTGCATAGAGACCGTGAATACCGTGGGGCGGGGTCTTTGAAGCCTACATGGGCTTTGACTGTGCCGGCAACAACATGAATGCCTTCTAGTTACAGAATCTATTACTTACAAGTGCTAAATGTAACTTACTAGGGAAGAATCTTACAATGTATAGGTGTTCTGTATAAGTTCTCCTTTAAAAGCCTGTGGTAAATATCGCTGTGGTAGCAGGCTTTGTATTACCCATACTACCATTGAAGCAGGTACTTTCATTCATCTGTAACAAAAAATAAAAATAATGTTGATTGCAAAACAGAGAGGGTTATATACCCCTAGAATGTAAGAGGTGTTCAAAACAATATACGGGAAGAACTCTAAGAAAGAATTAGGGAACACCTTTTGTCAATGAAGGGGCTCTAGCTTCCCCAGTAGGTTAAACATTTTAAAAGCTAAGACTAGTCATTTTTTTTGGACACAATTAGCAAACACAAAGTCTATTGGATTTTTACCATTGAAACCAGAGAGGCTGAGGGTTTAAAAGATAGAAGGGATGTGTCACATTTTGTCTGATAGACCTGCATGTTTGTATATCTATGTTGGTTGGGATAGGTTAAGAATTTTTTTTAAATTATGTTTCACTGTACCTTTAAGGAAGATTTTTAAATGTATGTCTCACCAGTGCCAGGGTTATATGTCAGGAGCTGGGACATTGCTGGCATGTTGCACACCTGTACTGGCCTTATACACTTTAATGAAGATCAATAAAAAAAACTTCCTCTACTCTATTTGGGGGTGATTTACCAGTTTACCTCAATTTGTCATTGAAGGTGGAACTTATCTTATAAGTCTTTATTTTTTGAAATTTTTTAGCATTATTGAGATCCTTTTAAAACTTTTCTCATTTTTTAATATGAACATTGTTTCTATAACATTTTTTTTAAATTCTGCACACCTGCCATTTATGACTTCTTAATGGAAAACTAAACCTAAAGACCTAAATTAATGATTTTGTGAATATATGCGACAAAGTAAATGGCAATTTAAAAACCAAAACCTATCAATAATACATGGGTAGCCTTTACCAAAACTATGGTAAGTATATTTAATATGTTGTGCTTATCATAGAGCTGACCCCTCCTCTGCTTTATCTAAAAACACAAGTAAATAATTATAGCACTCCCAAGAAGAGGAAGATATTGCCACACTATGGCCCATAAAATAAAATCAATTACAGTTGTATCAAATTTAATTGAATGAAGAGAGAATGTCTCCTTAGATAAAAATAGCATTATAAAACAAGTATCAATAAATATAACAAAAAACATAGTTAAGCCTCTTAAAAATATATCTGTCTCAGTTCACAAGTCCAATGAAGTACTGGTGC
This sequence comes from Hymenochirus boettgeri, assembly GCA_019447015.1. Classification (NCBI taxonomy): domain Eukaryota; kingdom Metazoa; phylum Chordata; class Amphibia; order Anura; family Pipidae; genus Hymenochirus; species Hymenochirus boettgeri. Next base: position 118,878,650 of record CM033472.1, read on the forward strand.
TAAAGTGTTAAAAGTGTGACAAAAAGTGTGAAAATCACTTTTTCAAATTAGTGATTAAAATGTCCAAAGTGACTCAAAATAATGCAATATACGATACAAATTCAGTAGAGTGCAGTGTATAGTATGCCTACCCTCACCATACCAATTGTAAAAGGGAAGGAGGGAGTGGATTTTTAAGACATCAACCCTTACAGCTACACACAGGTAGGTATAATGGCAGATGAGTTTGTAGCTCCACATTGGACTGTAGGTAGGAGCAATTTATAGGTTTTTGGCAAAAAGTCAGCTTAAAGCGTATGCAAACTGAAAAAAATGACCAATAATCAATAATTAAATTCAGGTAGGCAGTCCCTTCTCTGAGGTGTGTGGTGTTGCTGCATGTCTTCAATCTAGTACATGTTATGCCCACTCAAGGGTATCTCCACCCCCAAAACTAAGTTTTGCTGCAGTGTAGGGTACCCCAGCCTGACCACATTACACTACACTAAAACATTACAGAAAATATCAGAGGAGGGGGCTCCCTTGCATATGCCAGAGTCCTCCAGGAGGACAAGGAAATAGCAGGGACTGGATGACACACAGACTGCTCTTACTCTTCACTTTTTGGGACTTTGAACAGGAAATGCAGGTGAACAATAAGGAGCGAGTGAGGTGTAAGGTAAGGTTTTTGAACACTATACAGTGGGGCCAGTAGTGGTTAAATTTTAGTTTTGGGAGTAGATATGCCCTTTAAAATTTTATTTCTTGTGGCATGTATTGAATACAGAAAAAAACACTTTGCCACTTTGTCAACATTTTTTCCCTAAAACTTTAGTCTATTTATAAATAGCTATAAAAATATTAATTTCAAAAATATTCTGCAGAATGAATTTGCTGCTTTATCTTTATAAATATTCCCCAAATATAACAAAATAAAAAAACCTGCTAACAATTCTAATTATGTACACACCCAGATAAAAAAAAACTGAATGAATTTTTGTTTTCTGATCATTTATAGGTGGTAACATTTTTAGGAAATATAAAGTAAAAATCTCTTGCATTTCTGTAGCAGTAAATGCTATCCCTGAAAGTCTGGGCTTTAAGCAAGAGCCTTGGTTGCCTTAAAAGCAGTGAAAAAATGTAGTACATTTCAGGACAACTAAAGCCTCAGAAGAACACTTTTCAGAAGGAAGAGCACCTTAATATAAAAGCAGTAATCTGTGTCTCACTTTATTTTGATATGGTTGTTGGGAAATGAGAATTGCCCATTGTTCCAGTATCGCACAGTGTGGTCACTGACCATTAGTTCTATACACATGCTCAGTCCTTGGATACTGCAGGAACTTATTAGAGTTGTAACAGTTGGTCACACCCACTAGTAGCTTATAGCCAATCTTTTTACAGGACAGATTAGGCAAGGTAGCATGTGTGACTGAGGTCAGAGGTGTGGCCAGTCACTGTGCACACAGTTATTCATCCAGTTTTCAAGGAGTTACATTTACTTGCCACTGTAGTTCAAATTCTGGAGTGTACAAATTTGGGTTTAGTTCTCTGTTAATTAAGCAGTTTAATTTCTGGTTCTGAATTTTATAATTAAATTTTTAAACATGGATTACAGTGTTGGCTGTAGTGTTGTGTGTGTAACATAAACTTTTCCTTTTTTTTGCCCCTTTCTCTGCCCCTTTCTCCCTAATCTCCAAATGATTACTGCTAATTTAATTGTAATTGCCACCTGCAGATTAAAATGGTAAAAATTTGGAACATGTGAACATAATGTAAGCATTACCTTATTCCACTCCCTAATATCAAATACATTAATAGAATATGCTGTGCCGCACTAGACATTTGGCACATCAATTGAGTTACATGTTTGAAGATTATATTAGAGAAAGAAATAGAATGTAATTTGTACATTCATCTGCGTTTTAGATGTTTTATTTTTAAAAAAGTCACTCGTGATCTATAGTATTCATTTTTATTTGTTTCTCTCAATTTTATGAATGATGCTTCAAACTCCTTAAACCCCTGCGAATAACTTCATTGCTGCCGTATATTTGGAATTTCAAAATACACTTTCGCATTGCATTAACTGATGAGAAGGTGGAATAATTCTCGTGACAGACCTCGGAATGAAGTTTTCTAGTAACTATTAAGCAACTAAAAAAAGTTAAGTTAAAAT